>JAVIWB010001511.1:0-232487 GCA_031893035.1 Dermolepida albohirtum | reverse complement strand
ATTATGAAACTGCAGACGGCAAAAAAATTTTAAATTCGCAGTGGCTAACATTAGTGTGTCCTGCTAATTTATGGAGGTAGTATTTTTTATGTATAATTGGTTAGGTAATAAATACAAAATTACAGATTTGTATTTGCATACGTGCTTATAAGTGTTCAACTTTGACCTTTTCTGTATTAACATTACGTAATGTTGAATCAATAGTTAATTCAACCCAATGAGAGTACTAATGTAACGATGCTAATATTTTCATTGGAGGGAACAATTACTTGCATATATGTACATATATATATATATATATATATATATATATATATATATATATATTATAAATACAAAAAAAATGTTAGAAACATTAAGTAATTATTGAATATTAATATTAATGACCTAGAATACAGTTTGTATCTATCCAAACGACAGCTACGGTATTTATTACCGTCACAAATTTTGGAAGCAGTAAGAAATTTTAGAAAAAAATATATATATTAGCAAACAATAAGATATACGAAGAATAGGTCTCAAATAATTACATCTGTTATAGTACCTAATTTACGATTTTTTTTGTTGGTCTAAATGTCCTCTTTTGTACCATATTACGTCTTTGCACATCCTGCTTCTCAATTTTTCCAGGTAATTGAGGTCAATTTGTTGTTAAGTTTCTTGTAAGTATTCCACAACTGTAGAACATTTTGTGACTGCCATTCTTTCGCTCTTCTGACCAGCTCATCTCATACTAAATACAAGATAAGTAAGGACTTTGAGGGGGCCAGATTTTGATCGTAGCTTCTTCAGCTACTTTCTTCCAAAAAGGTTTTATACGCTTTAGCTGTGTGCTTTTGATCGTTATCTTGTTGCAATATAAAAGGTTGAGTGATAAAGCAACTTCCAGATGGCAATGCGTTGTTTTGCAAGACCTCCAAATAGCCATTCGCATTTTTCAGTTATTTTTATCAAATCACCCATTTTTAGTTTGGTACGTAGACTTCCGCGGTCGTGGTCCATGCTATCTGCTTCTGGGTTTCCGGGCTGGAACCGCGTCACTAGTATATCTGCCGACGTTTCGTACCCATTTGTATGGGACATCTTCAGGGCTAAACTACTGCACTGAAACTGTCAGTTTCAGTTTCAGTGCAGTAGTTCAGCCCTGAAGATGTCCCATACAAATGGGTACGAAACGTCGGCAGATATACTAGTGACGCGGTTCCAGCCCGGAAACCTAGAAGCATATAGCACCCATTTTTAGGTTAGTAAAACAACGCCAAACCATCATATTACCCCTCAATCTTTTATTGAAGGTACTAAACAGGTCCTGTTAAAACGTTCGCCCGGTCCCCGACGAATGAAAATTTAGAATCACAGATTTCAAATTTTGACTCATGAGTTTTCCACTCAACTATCATCGAATTTTAGCGTTCTTTTGCCCGTAGTAGTCTCTTTTGTGTGTGTACAGGTTTTAATAATATTTTTTACTGCAATGCGTCCACTTAAGCCTGCAACCAATAATCGCTTTTTTACCGTAGTAACAGATATCATTGTTCTTCGCTAGATATTAAGGCGTTTGGTAATATCTGGTATTGTAAGTTGTCGGTCTCGCTTTGCTGTTGTAATTATAAATCTGTCTTTGACAGCAGTTTTTTCCCCGTGGTCGTCTATTGCTAAACTGTCCCGTAACACTTCTTGTTAAAGTGTCACACTTTTCTGTGAAATTCCCAATCTATCAGCTATTGCCCTTTCTGAATATTGTCTTCTAGACCCCACTATGCAAAACTTAAAAGACATCTCACGTATACATATGTGAAAATACATTTTACATTTGAATTCAAAATATGTTTTAGAGAAATAATGAAATAAAGCAAAATGCTTGTTTTCATTAATTAAGCTTTATCTATATATCAAATTTATAATTCTCACACAAGTGAAGTGAATAGAGTACATACTATATATATATGTATTAATTCAATTCTTCACTACAGAAATAATTCTGAAAGTTTTGCACAATAATATGAAATACTTTAATGAGATTATTAAAAGTTGCCGTTACTCGATTCGCGATTGCTATTATTAGCCTCTCGTGCATTTGCGTAACATGATAATTAATTAACATTCGCAAATGAGAAATTTCTTTTAAACGTATCCGTACAAAACAAAAACGAGAATATAATGTGTCGTGGCTATCGTTCACTTCTGTCAGCTTTCTATACCAATCCCTGTATTCTTAAATAATAGAAGTGAATTGCTCGAAAATTATAATAAGAAATCAGAAAGAGTAAAATAAAATAAAATTTTAAAAAATTGAAATAAACAGAAATTTAAATTACTGATTTAAACAATATTACTATCTAAATTATTATTTATTTAGCTTATGGCAGAAAAACATATTAAGACAGTCACAAAAAAGGTGTCAACAAAGAAGATAATATAAACCCGTATAATAAACTGAGAATAAGCATATAAATCTGGACTAGTAAAAATCAGTTTCACTACCTAAATGAAGCGTAAATAGTCTCGAATTTTAATCTGGTACGTAGACTTCCGCGGTCGTGGTCTGTCGCGCTGAAACTCAGTTTCAGTGCGACACACAGTAGCAGTAGTTGAGCCCTAAAGATGTCCCATACGAGTGTGTACGAAACGTCGGCAGTTATATCAGTGACGCAGTTCCAACCCGGAAGTCCAGAAGCAGATAGTCTCGAATCTTGATCATCAAACATCGTAAAATGAAGTTTTCTTTTAATGAGTTGCTACTATCTCTAAACTATTTACGAGATGCTACTAGACTGAAATAATTGTGTTTTCTCTTTGAATCGTCTCTTTTATACGTGGCCGCTTCACAGCAGGGCAAGTGTGGACGAAAAACGCATAAAAAAAATTAGCTGTCGGACTCGATGTGGCAACATAAGCGAAATTTCTGCCTTCCGACATCATCTTACTTTGCATTATTATCTCCATTTTTAATTACTTCCGATGTTATTAAATTCAGTTGGCGTGACAGTTTTATAGTAAATCTCAGTATAAAAAAAAACTTATTATTGCTCTACAGTCACCAGTTAGTTTATTTACGCTCTAAATATAAATTGAACTTCTAAAATGGAATATATTTTTATATATGTACATTGATGTAAGATGTTAAACACTATATAGATGGACATAATGTTCATGAGTGCATAAAATGGAATTCAAGTTCCTTAACAAACTTATGTATATTGTATATTGTTGGGTTGCAATATTTTATATAATATTAATTTAAAATACATAGCAATAAGTACTTATATACGATTGTATATCTCTTATAGATCAAGTAATTTTAAATGCACGTTCAATCTGCATATATGCATAAATGTGTTTTCATCCTTTTGTGTCCAGTTGTTCATTCAATAATAAAAGCGTTTTATAAATGCTCGAAGAATATTCGGACCTATTTTGATTTATGCAGACCGTGAAGCCCTGTAGGACAAAAAAGGCGCGATATTAGCCAGAGATTTAGTTTAAACGGTAGCTGACAGGCAAAGGTCTTAAGTCGCATCACGAGCGTAGACGAATAATAACTGATGGTCTGCTAAAGTCCCCTGTAATTGGCGTTAAACTATTAGGGGATGTGAAGGCATTGATTATTATTATTATTATTTTATATACATCAATGCCAGGTTAAAGAAATAATTCGACAACCTTAATTAATTAACATTAGTACAAATACACAGTTATCATCTTGCGATAACATTATGATTGTAAAATAAAGTTAACCTCAAATTCCTAGTTCATTATTGTGGTTATAAACAATGTGGTATTATGCACTAATACCAAAATTTTTAAAAGCCGCAAGAAGATTGTATATACGTATATAGGAAATTCTTTCGAAAAAATGAACATAAAAGAATGATCGCAATGTCTATATTTATGATTTTTTCTCTTATCGGGTGTTTTGTAAAGAGTGGTAGGTAAATATCTACATAAATTAAGTGAAATTGCTTTTGGAAAATAAAAAAGAGATTGTAAATTTAATATTTTATTATTTATTAGAAGCTATTACTCCAAATTTATACTGGAGAGACTATCTACATGGCGACATACCATACGATGCTTTAGAAGGCGCTCCGGGTAGATATATTGGCCAAGTTATTTATAAAGACCTAATTCTATTGGCCACTATATTGCCACATACGAGTATAGCTATTGCCGAACAAATAGGAAAAATAAATATATTCAACGAAATAAAAGTAAGTAAAAAGTAAAGTAAAGTATTTTGCTTAATCTCGAAGATTAAATACATTAAAACAATAATAATTTATACTGAATTTAACTATTTTAAAAAGTACGTTACAAAGTAGTGAGAGAACTATACTTCCATGCCTCCTAGTGAAATGAAGCTATTTTAGAGAAGTATAGATCTCTCATTATTTTTCGTTAAGAAATATATAACATATGAAAAATTTTTGAAACAAATTTAAATGTAGAATTTGGAATTTCGGATTTTTTGATCGTAGTTCACATTTCATTTGTGTATATTTTTTAATTTCTATACACAAATAAATTGCTCTAATAATGTTAAATATACAAAGGGTACTAGGAAAGTTTTGCAATATGACGCAACAATGAATCGTAGGAAGCTGCTTGTTGCTGTATGTTGAGTATGTTGTTTTGCGTTATAATTTCGTGTGTGGTTTAAACATAGACCAGTGCTTCGAAGAAATGACTCTTGCACTAGGTGATGTTTGTTCACATCGCACAATGACATTCAGGTGGTATAGAGAATTCCAAAGGGGAAATTTAACTGTGGAGGATGCTGAGAGGCCGGGAAGGCCACGAATGTCAGTTACGGAGAAAAAGGTTACTACTGTGGCGAATGACCTACCAACAGATCGAGGGTACTTCAAGCCACCAGCAATTCGTTCGATACTGCATGATCATTTGCACGTGAAGAAATGTTGTTCTCTCTGGGTGCCGCATCGACTGACTGAAGGGCAGATGACACGACGTGCGACTTGGTGCCGGGAAATGCTAAAAAAGTTTAATAAGGGACAATCTCGGTATGTGAACAACATCGTGACAGGTGACGAGACCAAAGGTCAAAATAAAATTTGGATCTTTTGGATCTGATAATGGGGACACACCCGTAGTTGACAGAAAATCCCGATCTGTAAAGAAGAAAACGATAGCTGTATTTTTCAAATCGAGTGGAATTGTGGGACGTATCGTTTTGGATACAAAGAAGATATACGTAGTTACAGCTAAATGGTATATTGAACAGTGCCTGCCTAAAGTCATTAGATCTATGAAGAACCTGCGGCCAAAGTCAAAAATGGATATCTGGTTCCTCCATCTCGATAATGCTGCAGTTCACCGCCCCAAAGCCTGCACCGAATATTTGACCACGACAGGATTGAAACTTCTCGAGCACCCTCCCTACAGTCCAGATCTTGCTCCCTGAGACTTTGCACTGTTCCCGCACGTGAAAGTGAAGCTAAAAGGGAGGCGGTTTTCCAGTGATGAGGACCTTCTGCGGGCTTAGGACGAGTGTGCTTTACTCCCTAGAGAAACTTGGCAGAATTGGTTTAAAGATTGGTTTCGGAGGATAGAGAGGTGTATTGAGTGTAGAGGAAATTGCTTTGAAAAAATTAAATATACAAAGCTATATTGCAAAGCTTTTCTAGTACTTGGTACGTAGACTTCCGCGGTTGTGGTCCATGCTATCTGCTTCTGGGCTTCCGGACTGGAACCGCATCACTTGTATACTAATCTCCGACGTGATGTATCCATTTGTATGGGACATCTTCAGGGCTCAACTACTGCACTGAAACAGCTGCAGTTTCAGCAAATTTAAAATAGTATATTATTTTCACGTTGTAGATATTGTGTACTCCAGTTCCCAGAAGATTTTATTGGGAATTTGTTGGCTTTGACAAATCACATGACCAGCAAATGAAAGATGCGGTTAAAGGAGGATACCAAACTGATATTTCGAAAAACTTATTTATTGGAAAACTGTTATACGAAGGGGAGTGGAGAATAGGAAAAGTTATTCCAATAGAACATCAACCGAATAAAGGGCTGTATTTATGGAATAAAGAAGAGAAAGGAGTTAATTTCAATGAATTTTTTATTTTGAAATACAATTATTCTTCTGTGTTGAACGAATGTTCCTCCTACATTTGATTTTAAATATATTTACACGGTGCATTTATAAATTAGCTGCACGTAACGATCTTTAGAAAACATGAATGGAAATGATGTTCAATTGTCTCTAGGTGTTAAATAATTTAGAAAATTTAATTTAAATAACGTCTTTAAAATATAATAATAGTACAATAGAGAAGTGAAAGCCTAAATGTGCACGAACACGGTGCGCTATAGCGCACACATTGTCTACTTTTAACTTTCTCAATAACTGTTCCTGTTACTTTTAGAAAATCTTTTATCCACAGATCGTTTCCCGAAAAGCCAACGATTTATATTGCTCTTCGGGTATCGTACCGTGTTTTGCCGGTCCTTAGAATGACTTTAAATAAAACACTTGTTTTCTGGAATAAACAATTTTAAACGATTTGAATAATGTTGAGTAACTAATCTTGCCTTCGTCTTTATTAATTAAATCTTATCGTATCTTGCCGGTCTTTGGAATGACTGTTCTAGTGACGTTTTGATGAGATCTCATTCATCTTTTTCACTTGGCCCTCGGCTTGAAATAGGCATATATATACAGTCAAATTAGATCTGCGTGTTTCAAGCTGAACGAGAGCCAAGAGAAGAAGATGAGTGGGATCCCATTGAGACGTCACTAGAACAGTCATTCCAAGGACTAGCAAGACATGGTTATAACATTAAATAACAGAAGGTTGAAATTAAATGAATAAAGATAAAGGTACGATTAGTTATTCAACATTGCTCAATTCATTTTAAAATTCTTTTGTCCAGAAAACAAGTATTATTTAATTTGGAGGACCAGACCATAGTTTGTATTTCATATTACTATGTATATGTAAATTTTTGAAAATAAAGGGTGTTTCAAATTTCGCGTTTTTTTTAAAGAATAAATAAAACACATAATTGGCATTTACTTTCAAAACATTTTATTGGTAATTGAAGTATCAGTTATGACATTTATATGCGAAAAATAATATCCGCCAAATGGCCTCCTCTTGCAGCTCCACAGACGTCCACTCATTTGTTAAAATTTTCAATGACATTTTGACATAATTGAGACCCTATGTCACCAATGACGCAAATAATTTCATCTTTCGAAGGCACTGATTGTGGATTGCTTTCATAAACCTTACTTTTCACATAACCCCAAAGAAAATAGTCTAACAGTGTCAAATCACATGATCTTGGTGGCCAATTAACATCACCATTTCTTGAGATTACACGTTCAGGAAATTTTTCTCTCAATAAATCAATCGATTCATATTCAATGTGAGGTGTAGCGCCATTCTGTTGAAACCACATATCCTCTAGATCAATATTCATTAATTGAGGTCACAAGAATTGATTATCATCCGATGATATCGAACACCATTGACAGTTACAGCTTCACCAGAAACATTTTCAAAGAAGTAAGGTTCAATTACACCACCTGACCATAATGCACACCAAACAGTAACTCGTTTAGGATGTATAGGTTTCTCATGAATAATTCGTGGATTTTCCTCACCCCCCAGATATGGCAATTTTGTTTATTAACATAGCCACCAAGTTCAAAATGTGCCACATTATTTTTTGAGAAAAATCAGCTGGTTGTTCATTGATGAAATTGACAAATGAACGACGTTTTAAATGATCTAATGGCTTCAGTTCCTGTGTTATTTGAACCTTATATACCTTCAGAGCTAAATTCTTGTGTAAAATACGCCATGTTGTTGATAGACTAAGTCCAAGTTGTTGTAAACGTCGTCTAATGGACATTTCGGGATCTTCAGCAACACTTTCACGAACCAAACTAATACTTTCTTGTGAACGACCATTAAGACTGTATTTTTCACTTTTTTGATCTTCCGCGGAACCGGTCTCTTGAAATTTTTTAATAATTCGACCAATAGTGCTTTCAGATGGACGATTATGTAAACCATAAAATTCACGTAATTTTCTAAAAACTTTTTTCACAGATCGCAGATTTTCATAAAATAATTCAACAATTTGAACGCGTTGTTGTACTGTGTACGATGCCATTTTTAAAAATGTCATACATCACACTTTTTAAATGCCCACATACCCAAAAAAAATTCAGTGTGCCATCTATATTTTATTTATTCTTAAAAAAAGTGCGCAATTTGAAACACGCTTTATTTTAAAAATAAGCGTGGAAATTTTACAAATGTAAGCTTATTGTTAGATTTTCACTACGAGGTGAGAAATAATTTCGTAACATGTATAATAAATCAATTGCTTTGTAATTAAATGTTGTGATACTCTCTTATGTTCATTTACATGTTACATCTGTAGTCTTTACAATTAATATAATATTTATCTAATTTGGAAAAGAAAGAATAAATTCATTGACACATAGCTGTTTTTACATGTTTAATTAAGTAAATTATTAAATTTATTGAACGAATTTTGATGTAAGTTGTTTGAATCGAATAGACATCTCTGTAATGCTGCGATGAAACATTAAGTTAAATATTTTTAAATTATAATCCATAATCATTTAGGTATTAAAAAGAATTACAGTATAAATATTTACAGTTGTAGTGCATAAGAAGAAAAACCTAATTATTACATGAAAATTAACATATTTAATTCCATAAAATTATAAAAAGTGAATGTATATTAAATAAATTTAAAATTTGTATTTTAGTAAATTTATTATCTCTAAGAGAAAAACGAAGAGACACAAAATAGAGTCTAACTGCTAGATACTTTCATCAAATATTGTAATCGACATCTTTTCTGCAAATAGGGTCCATATTAATGAATTCAGAGCAACTATCAAGAAAAAGACCGAGTCAAAAAAATAAATCGAAAATTAAAGCTTAATTCAACTTTATATATGTATATGTACATACATACATTCACATACTTGAAGTTTTATTATTCTTTAAAAAGTCTATCTCTGCGAATTCTAAAAACGTGTCTCAACAATAGTACAGAAGAGGAAATATATTGTTACGTAAATGTCATGATGACCAGAAGGAAGGTCAGTGCTCCTTCATGGTTGTCAAGATATAAACGTTCATGAGAACGTGCTTCTAATTTATAATTCAATATACTTTCATGAAAATGTATTATTTTAACTTAAATGTAAAGCTATAGACGTATAGTACGGAATTATACCATATTTTTAACCTATGCGTTATTTAAATAAAAAATGTACTATTATAGTTGTATTTGTTAACTTCCAATTTAAATTTAAAAATAATGGCCAAGAATGAATTGCTTCTCACTTCAGCTTTTAATAAATTGATAAATTTTTTAGATAATGTTATAATGAAGTTGTTTTAGCGTGCTTTTACTCCTCTTTCATAGAGCTTAATAAATATATTTTGGTAAGTCCTTTTTAGATGCTTGCTTTATTTAATCATGGTATTTCCACGATTCATGAAATATAATATAATTCTATCTTCCTTGGTAGATATCAATGTCACATTCAATATTGAAGTTTTTTCATAGAAATTTTCTTTTAAATTTTAGGTAGTTTTGTTTATGATCAAGTGTTTTTTGGAAAGCTCGACTTCTAGGATATTTATTTATGCATTAGTAATATTTCTTTAATAGCATCCGTATTTAATAAGAATTTTAAAGACACTAAATAGGGATTTTTTCCATTAAGGACGACGCATTTTGTAAATTAAGATTTCTTTTAGGTGTCAAGCCTTCTGATTTTTCTTATTTTAACCTTTGTGCCTTTCTATGTTTACCATTTCATCATGCAAAATTAGACGATTTAACATTGTTTATACAAATTATTCAGATGTTTTATCCAAATTTACATCCAGTCGTGGCTATTTTATACATATATATTAAATCCAATTTTCGGTCATTACAGTCATCCAAATCGAAAAACAAGTGAATATGTGCAAAAATTCCAAAGGAAATATTCACTTCGTAAGGTTCCTGTGCTAGTCGTAGAACAAAATGGAATATTGCAGCTGTATGTTAGAGTATTTGTGAGGTAACACAAGTTTGCGCCGATTGTTGTTAAGAGATTTTTCCTACGTCCTTACAAGGTTGCGTCAGAGATTCAGCAATTAAGTTTTAGAGAAATTTGAAAATGATCCCAACTTCCGTAAGAATATCACCTTGAGCGATGACATTGACTTCTAGGTTAATGGCTTTGCGAATGAGCAAAATTTCCTTTTGTGTGAAAAACACCCAAAAGAAGAAATGCTCATTCTTTAGGTCTCCAACTTAAACTGACTATCTGATGTTAATTTTATCTTGGAAAAGTCGTTGGACCTTACGTTTTTTCATTGATGCTGGTAAACATATTACTGTAATGGAATTCTATCGCTTAATCTTGACTGGATTCGTTCTTCGCGAATTTCAAAAGATTCAATTATCATTTAGTATTGACTTCATAATTATATTGGACAAGGTCACTGATTTTCTGAATATTGGCAACATTCACGAAGCTCACAATTGCGCTGGATGCAACAAATTTTTCTCCTATACACATCCTTGCGATTACATTCCATACCTACATGTGTGCCAAGGAACTATTTCGAAACTGGTTTTTAGACTTGATCAAAATTTCGCCTTAGTCTGCATTTACATTGCCCAATAAAAAGTTAAAAATCATATTACGACATATTAACAGTTGCTAATTTAATTAATTTAAATTTTATAGATAAATTCCAGGTCATATACTCAGTCATCCACTGGGTGTGATAATATTCCGTCATTTATTGCAAAATGTGTTTCTTCAGTAATTGCACCGGTACTAACATTTCTAATAAATTTCTCTTTTGAAAAAGGAATTTTTCCTTCAAATCTTAAACTATCTATAATTCATCCAATATATAAAAAAGGCGATAAAAACCATCTAGAGAACTATAGGCCTATTAATTTACTAACAATATTCTCGAAGATATACAAAAGTATTGTGAATAGGAGTGTAATGAATTATTTAATCCATTTCAATTTACTTTCGTCTAACCAGCATGGTTTTCGCAGGGAAAGGGGTACCGATACGGCGCTCTTCGAGTACTTGAACACCATCCATCACTCATTGGACGACGACCTGCCTTGTTTTGGGATATTCATTGATCTATCAAGAGCATTTGACCTGGTCCATTATAATATTTTACTTCACAAACTGTCTCAATATGGTGTTAGGGGCATCGCTAACAAATGGTTTGAATCTTATCTTACTAACCGCAAGCAGAGTGTCAGGATCGGTAACTGTCAGTCCAGCTACACTGGTATTAACAGAGGTGTACCCCAGGGATCTATCTTGGGACCTACACTATTTTTGGTCTACGTAAATGACCTTCCGAACATTTTCCGAAATGTAGAACGAGTCGTTCTTTATGCGGACGATATTAATGTAGTTGTCAGGTCTTTAAATGTTGATGATATTTGTGATGTGACCAATGAAACATTTAATAAAATTAACGATTGGATGGTGTCCAACAAGTTAATTTTAAATAGGCGCAAAACAAAATTGGTATACTTTCACAATAGGATCAAGCATATTTCCCATGTCCAAATTAACAATGAGCTCTTCGACTGTGATTCTTCTTCAAGAATCCTTGGTTTGCTAATTAACGAAAATCTTAAAGGGTCTGCACATATAGATGAAGTATGCAGAACTCTGGCTAAGGTGTGTTTTACGCTTAAGCAGCTCCGCAGATCCTGTAATTTGAGTACCCTGCTTACTTTCTATCATGCTAATTTTGTTTCTTGCATGAGATATGGTGTGATACACTAGGCACTAGGTTCCTTATACAAGAATGGGCCCTGAGAATTATCTTTGGGTTGGGCTATAGGGATTCTTGCAGAGAACATTTTCGAAGTAATTCGATATTAACTATTTATGATATTTATATATTAGATCTCCTATGCTTCGTTTTTAGGAACAGAAACGCTTTTTCGAGTGGCAATGAAAATCATAAATACGATACACGAACTGAAAATTATTCATTACCTGCCTCACACGCAAAATCTATATTCCAAAAAGGAACATATTTTATGGGATGTAAATTACACAATAAATTACCACTTTGCATTAGAAATATCACAAATTTCTCTATTTATAAAAGCAACCTTAAGCGGTACCTGCTTACGATAAATTGTTATTGTATAAATGACTTTATATGTCCAAATTTATAACATCTTTTTTTCTTATTGAGACGTGTTTCTAGTATGAGTGTACTTAGTATGTATTAATTGCTATTTTCTTATATGTAGTGATATGTTATTATTATTTAAATTTCCCTTTTATGCAGGGTCTGGATATTTTGTTTATATTATTTTTACATATTTGCTTGGTGTTCAAATATCTTAGAGACTCGCTGTAATATATTTTCCATTTAGAATTGTTTAGAAAATTAAATTGACCGTGAAACGAGGACAGTCAGTTAATTTTATCACATGTTAATGGGATTATGAAGGTCTTTAAATAGAGGAGAAAATTAAAATGTGACCGCGACGAAGAAATAAACTAAATTTTTTAAGGAAATTCGTAAAAGTGAAAGTTGCCGCGTCATTTTTATTTATCATATGAGTAATTCCTAAACGATACATTGTCAACGGTGTTTGAAAGTTTGCTTTTTAGGTATAAGTGACGTTAATTTTTTTTTTACTTTCGCTTAATTAACAGTCACTCACTACTTCTAGGTATTATTTAATGTCAATATTAATAATTCATAGGAAAACTGTTTTGTTACCATCAATACACAATTTTGATTCAAATTCAGGAGTAGATTAACTTCTCTTGTAATTATGAATCTAATACGTCCCTGCAAATTTAGATAATGAAGTTCGTCTAACTTTACTTTTCATTCAAGACTTACGTATTTTCTGAACATTAATTGAAACGTTTCCAAATAGATTGTGAAACTGGAAATATTCTGGGTAACTCTTCTTCGTTAAATATTAAATGTTCATAATATGGTAATGCGTATTTAATTTATGTAATACCTTAATGTTTGCGACAATAAAAGAACTTTCGCTTTTTCTTCTTAAATATCTGCATTTGCATATTTTCTTTCTTTTTTATTTGTAAGAGAGTATAGATTATGGTATACTTCTGTTAAGAGATAATGTTTTCAATTTTTCAAAATAAATATATATTGAAGTCTACGTTGATTACAAAAAAATTTTTTTTAATACTTCGCATGGTAATTTTGATAAAGCCTGTGGCTGATTAACTTATTCACTGAAGGTTGATATATAGAGCGGCGACGAAAGTGGCAATACCATAGGCGGTACGGTAGAACGGGCAATTGGTGCGCAGTGAATGAGATCATTCACATCAAATACAATACGGTTCACGGTTGGTGTTTAAGTGTAAATTATAAACTGCGGCGAAAGTGTCCGTAGCAGTGCCGTGTCTAGACTTATTCTTACACAATTAGTGCTTACCTAGTAATATGTAATTTCATAATCCTGGTAATGTGTTGTGGAAGTAACTGTACATCTGCATCATTGCATACGTCTCTACGGTTGCTTCTGTAAATGACGTCCTTCGCGACGAGAAAATGTTTTTGTATATAGAAAAAGATCGTTCGGCGTCTATTGATGTAATTTTGGCAGAAAGAAGCTGTTGTTCAAAATCATTCCAGGGCTCACTATTTGCACATTTGTCATAAATAGTTCGTAAAACATGCAAGTCCGGATTTTTTTTTAAAACACTTAATAATTTTTGATGAGCTCGTACACCAGCAGCGTCAGTTAAACTATGCAAATGAGCGGTCACATTTTGCACTATGCATAGTGATGCGTCTAAGGGCAGCGAATCGTTTTCGTTTTGAAGTTTTGTAATTGCTTCTACTAATGGATGGTAATTGTTATATATTGTATGCAGATCTTCCAGAATTTGGGGATTTTCAAATTGATGTTGACTGTCTCTGATTGCTTGGGATTCGGTTGGCCTAAATTTTGATATAACGGATTTAACTTTGTGAAAATTCTTATGGTAATAAAAAGCTGCATTTAGCCACGTGCCCCATCGTATAAGAATGGGTTCCGGTGGTTCCGAAATATCTGGACAAGTTTTATGAAATTCTTTAAGTCGTTTAGGGGATTTAAGAAACACTTGTTTGGTGGATCCAATCAAATGATCAACGTTTTTATAACTACTTCTAACATTTTCAGCAACTAAATGAAGAGCATGAAGTACACAAGTTATGTTTATTAATTTAGGAAAAGTTACTTTTAGTAAACGTCCGAGTAGTAACATAGTAGCAGCACCATCTGTTACAAGCATGCAGACTTGAGTACTATGACTGTGAAATTTCTTTAAGGTGTTCATTATTATTTGCCGAATATTTGCCGCAGTACATGCTTGTATACGTTTACAGGCTAACAAATAGGGCTGTGAAAATGTGTTGGCTGATAAAATACGTACGATTACGTTTATTATACTATTTTTTTTTTAAATCAGTAGTCTCATCTACAGTAATCCACACATTTTTATTATGCAATTCTCTTCTAGCTATATTTTCAAGCCTCTCTCTTAAATGCGGCAAATGTTTCTGTAAAGTTCTTCTTGCAGGTAATTTATAATTTGGCAGATATTTATTCCAGAACACTTGAAAAGGGCGTTTGCTGATTAAACGAAGCGGCAAATTACATGCAGTCAACATAAATAAAAAATCATAAAGGAATGTTGCATAAGGTATTTCATTTCTTTTGTTCAGTTTATGTATTGCACTGTTCACATGTTTTTTGCAATTGTCTTTCTTCCGTATTATAAGTCGGTTATTACAAACCAAACACAATACTGCACATCCATCATACTTTAAATCGGGAAATTCTGCTATGTATTTTCTAACCGACGTAGCAAACGGCACAGACTTTCGTGACATGTTTGTGTGAAGTTATTATAAACACTAACCGTGAACCGTATTGTATTTGATGTGAATGATCTCATTCACTGCGCACCAATTGCCCGTTCTACCGTACCGCCTATGGTATTGCCACTTTCGTCGCCGCTCTATTGATATATAACCTCTCTCCACATTAATTTTGGTTAAGATGTCATCATCAGCAGATAATTAAACAGTGTCGCACCTGGAAAACTACAGCAAAATACCGGTGCGAAACAACACACAGTGTGCGTTTTGGCTTTCAACGGTACAGATCGTGTGCGGAATTTGTTTCATACGGGTATTTTGCCGTAGTTTTCCAGGTGCGACACTGTTTAATTATCTGCTGATGATGACAATTTAGTTGCCGAAATACGTATACAGAACACGAAAATTAATGTGAAATGGGGTTACATATCAACCTTTGGTGATTAAGTTAATCAACCACAGTCTCCATCAAAATTACCTGTACAAATCATCTTATTTTTGATCCACTGTTAGCAATAGCCGTGTAAATGCATGCGTCATTGTTCGAATGTTCAATAATATAGCTTAGTCATTCGTTGGTTGGGTGATTTAAAAAAGCGATATGGCGCTGTACAATACCTTCTTCTTTTGGATAGTTTAATTTCTGTCTGAATGATGGAAATATAGTTCTCTCACTATTTTGTGTTTTCGTTGAAATAGTTCTATGTTATATTTTAGCCAATAAAGGTTCCTTTTACCCTTTTCTGCAGTATATTGTGCTATTTATAAATCTGAAATGCACTAAAACTTGAGAAAGTCACTGAGATATTAACAACAAAACAACAAAATCCAGAAAATCTATGGTTTTTATTTTGTAATGTTTCAGAACTTTTTGATTAGAATGCTTATGGGCGTCGTTTATTATTTGATGTATTCGGATATTGTTAAATGTTCACCAGTTCTACCGTGAATATATTTTATAATGCAACATGCACATACATACACTAGTTGCTAGAGTAACGTAATAATGAAATGACAGCAATGTATTTTAGCGTGTATTTTATTTTGCAACATAGGATGTCAAAATAAGTTACTCTATTTTTGAGGTATGTATAGTGTAGAAGAAAAACTGTTATTAGTGAACTGGTATAACTCGAATATGAGTTTGAGGAGAGTAGCAGATTTGTTTCAAATTACATATCCTGACCGTCCAAGACCGAGTCTAACTACAATAAGTAGGTTAGTACAGAAGTATAAAAATAATGGATGCATCATTCCTAATCATAAAAAAAAGAATAGGCCAAGATATGTTATTACTGACGCCAAAAGAGATGAAATTCTACAAACAATCGAAAATAATAATATGCTCTCCACAAGAGCTTTAGCACAAACTACATATGTAAGCAAATCTTCCGTGCATAAACTACTAAAACGAGAACATTTTAAGTTGTATCATTTTCAAAACCATCAGGAACTAATTGCGAATGATGCAGACAGAAGAAGTAACTTTTGTGAAATCATGTTGGATAAGCTTCATAATGATGATACTTTACTACGCAGAATTTGCTTTACAGATGAAGCAACATTTTATGTAAATGGTGAAGTAAATTCACAGAACTGCCGCTACTGGAGTAGACAAAATTTGCATAGATATCATATCACAAGGACTCAGCGGCCACAGAAAGTCAATATTTGGACTGGGTTGATTGGACACCATATTGTAGGACCGTTTTTTATTGAGGGTACTCTTACAGGAGAAAAATATTTAGAATTGCTTGAGTACAGAGTTATGCCAGCCCTCCACGCTTTAAATATTGATGGTGAGATTTGGTACCAGCATGATGGCGAGCCGGCACATAATTCTCATATGGTTAGAACATTTTTCAACCAAAGATTTCCAAACCGTTGGATAGGCCGTGGAGGAGAAGTAGAATGGTCCGCAAGGTCACCAGACCTGTCTCCAAACGATTTCTTTCTTTGGTCATGTATCAGAAATAAAGTTTTTCATGGAGAACCTCTAAACAATATTGACCAATTAAAAAATAGAATACGAATTGCTGCAAGAGAAATAACTCCAGAGCAGATACAAAATACAATAAATGAATTCTACAATCGCTTAGGATACTGTCTGGCCGTCAATGGTGACATTTTTGAAAATTTGTTAAATTAGTTTTTAAATTTTGTTCAACTACTGTATTTCACATCCTATGTTGCAAAATAAAATACACGCTAAAATACATTGCTGTCATTTCATTATTACGTTACTCTAGCAACTAGTGTATGTATGTGCATGTTGCATTATAAAATATATTCACGGTATATTAACTATACAGTATTTCGAGAGACAAATTTCTGAAAAGACCCCTACGTCCAAATTATAACTTGCAAAATTCGTGAAAATTTAAATGGAAAAGTAAATAAATCAATACTACTGTTACATAATCCACACACAAAATTCTTGTCTTTATGTGTATAGGCAAGATATTTGTTTAGAAAACACATGTAATTTTATTTATTAGTTTAAAAACGTTGAAATAGTGCGTTATTATAGATATAACTACGTAATTTTGCCTTGCTTTCAACCAATGAGAATTAATTGTCATTTAGGTCTGTTCATAAATTTGCCTCTCTTTTTGAAATACAGTATAATGTATTATATGATTATACTAACTATATATATTTGATTAAAGATCAGCTTTTCATATGTTAAACTTTTCATTACTCACACAAGCACATAGAACATACCAACGGACAATGTCATTATACAGGCTTTTAAAATTCTGTGTTACTTCTTCAAACAGTTACGAGCGGTAGATTCACCTTCTCTATACTTCCCTGTGAAGGTGCATATGGAATATTTATTATGAGAATTGTTTACTCATAGATTTTACATTACATAATATCGAAGGCCGTACATTCCTTTTACTTTTTCTACTGAAAGATGATTTAGTCATCTTGAGAGATCATTTTAAAATAATGAGAAAATTAGATCCGTAACCTCACGATGGCGATGATGAAATTTTTTCTTACGTTCAAACATATTACCTAAAAACGAAGGTCGTTTTTTATAATTTTCTGTATTAAACGGGTAATTAAAAGTGGTTTTGATGTCGGCCGAGATGAGTTTATGAATTATTTCTAAAAATGGAAAGCAACGTCATATACAAGATATTTTTATTTAGATTGACTTATTTAATTATAAATCAAGATATTTGGTAATTTCATGCTTGAATTAAACAGTTTCGAAATAGATAATAAAAAATGCATAATCGATATTCTAATGTATGTAAATGTAATCATGTTTTTTTTTAATTTCAAGGATTACTTATGGAAAAAAGTCTTTGTTTTCTAATTTATCGCTTTATTTTATTCTGTTTTACATTTACGATAACTTTTTCTTATTTGAAATATTGAATATACAAACTTCCGTTTGTATTTTATAATTCCTTATCTAACAAGTTCTAACTAATTAAGTCTATTAATATGTGATGTACACTATGAGCAATTTGAATGTCTGTAATTAATAATATACATACGAGGGTAAACAACTAAAAAACAAAAAAAAACATACAAAAAAAATTCTTATTATCGAAAATAGTTTTATTGCTTTTCGAAATATTCTCCTTGAAAATCAATGCACTTTTGCATTTGTTTAAACCAATCCGAAAACGTTGCTGCCACTGTGAAGGCGGTATCTCCAAAATATGAGTTTTGAATGCCTCAAGCCTACTCCGGCGTAGAAAACCGTTGACCACGAAGTTTATTCTTCACGTGTGGTAACAAAAAGGGTGCTAGATCAGGGTTGTACAGTGGATGGCTCATCAATTCAATGTTTTGCCCGGTCAAATATTCAGTTGTTTCAACCGACCTGTGAGAGCTCGCATTGCCATAGTGGAGAATGATCTGTCGTTTTCGGTTTGTTTTCCTTATTTCTTCAAAAACTTTTGCCAAACAAATAGCTGTGTGTCATTCGGAATTGACCGTTATACAACTCTCTAAAGGCACGGTTGCAACGTGACCGGTTTTTCCGATAAAACAGGTGACCATTTGTTTTGATGTGCTTTAAGCGTGAATAACTTTTGTTGGTTTTGGCTCATCTTGGAATACCCACACAGTCGACTGCCGTTTACTATTGGGTTCATACGTATAGATCCAAGATTCATGTGTGACGACTCTGTGACGACTTTATAAATGTTCTTTGAAGCACCGCCATTGTATTTTTTGTGCATTTTCTGGCACCAATCGACGCGAGTCCTCTTTTGAGTGGTTGTCAAATTATGTAGTACCCAAGGTGAATATAGCTTTTTGAGCGATTTAATGTTTATGCAGGATCTTATGCACGCTGGTGTTACTAATACCTAGAGATGCCTCGATCTCACGGTATGTCATATGACGGTCTTGCATTATCAATTTAGACACTGCATTAATGTTTTCCGATACAACAACATTTGTGGGACGACTTTCACGAAATTCATTGTCCAAACAATATCGTTCAAGTTTCAATTCGCTATACCAACGATGTACTGTAGTTTTGGATGGTGGTTCATCATCATATAAAGCATTCAGCTCGTCGATGCATTCTTGTTGAGATAATCCACTCCGAAAGTTACGAAAACTAATTGCACGAAAATGTTGACGAGTTAGTTCAATTTTTTCGCTGACATAAAATTTTCAAGTTACTGTCAACAATAGAAATAGCGACTGGATAATAAAACTGTCAAGGTAAATATATTGTTAAAAATGACAAACTTCACGATGCAATCATCAGATCGAGGGCAACACTAACAGTGTTGAGTGTTCCAAGGTGAAGAAAAACCGACGAAAGTCATCCGTTCTCGAAGTATCTTCAAAAAGACGGTTGCGACATTTGCCTCGAAAACAGGTCATGTAGCAAAAATTCCTCTACAAGATTAAAGAACTGTTATTGCCGATTGGTATACAATCGCTTGTTTGTCGCGAGTCGTCGCTGAGCTTCGAAAAACCAACACCGAACGACGAATCATCCTCCACCAAGACAATGCAAGTTCGCACACAGCACGCAAGACAATCGAATTTTTAACGCAACAAAACGTCGAATTGTTGGATTATCCTGCGTACAGTCCGTGAACAGACTGCGTGGACAAAAATTCATTCCAGTCATTTGAAGGAGCAGTCGATGCCTTCAAAAATGCAATTTTAACTGTACCAACAAACGAGTGGAACAACTCCTTTCAGAGTTGGTTCGAGCACATTCAAAAGTGCATTAGTCTTCGTGGAGAATACTTCGAAAAACAATGAAGATTTTAAAAGCTATCTACTATTTTATTCCAGTTTTCTATGCAAAACTTAAAAGACAACCCACGTAATACCAATCAAATTAAAAATTCTGATGCATGTAGATGATACAATAATATTAACAAAAATATTAGAAAGTTTGAATAAATTGATAGATATCTGGAGAAAAAAAAAACAGAAGCAAATGGTATGAATAGTAACACGGAAAAAGCAAATGTTATAGTTATCACCAAAAAATATAGAGAAGAGAATTATAAGAAGTATTTGTATTTGCAAAGATTTACTGGGTGTTTTATTAGTAATAACAAAGACAAAAACATATTAAGAGTTTTATGCTGACCTACTAATTTTTGAATGCAAGACAATATCTCGTTGGCCAGTCCAGCAAACTTGCACATTTTACTTATTTGTAAGCTGCTATTTTGTATGTAGATTTTTCATGCTTTTAAATGAATTTTTTAAATTTATTTATAAATATTTAAGTGACAAAATCAGCTCCGCAGTTTTAATATTCTTCGTACTATTACATTAAACGCTCTAATATCGGTTATAGTTACACTGTTCACTACAGCAGGAATGCTAATTGCAAGAATCCATTCACAACCTATTTACTACAGGTAGTAAAAATATATGTTGCGAAACTTTAGTTATCGGCTATTTCGTTCACTTCCACGATCACGTCTGTATTAACAATTAGAGTAACTTCGTTGACTGCAGCAAGAAAAGTTCACGGTCAAAAGCGATGCTCCACTTTCTATTATTGTCAGATCATAATTCATTAACATAGACAATAGTGATCCAGTTTGCAACAACTTTGTCACGAGCATTATTACAGATTACTAAATGGTTGCATAAGTTAACATTATTTTTTTCGGTAGCGAACTTAAGCAAAAAGTACAAATTTCTTGTTTATGTGATAATTTTCCCACTGAACAATGCGCTTTAGGAAATAAACCTCAGATAGTAATTTGAATTACGTTTGTTTTATTTGTATATAATAATTTTATCGAGGCGGTAATCGCTAAGTGGTGAAAGTTTATGTGTAATAATAAATATTTCTGGGAGTTAAAGTATTGTAAGCTGTTAGAATTATGTATTCGATAAAGTGCGTATCGATTAGATTGAATTTGTAAATATTATATCAGATTTTTGCTAACAGGATGTAGTAAGGTATATATTGCTTTTCGATGTACATTAATTTTGATAATATGAGTTACTTTTGGCTTTTCTATTAATAACTTTAATTTATTTTACCTTTTTGACCGCTTGATTACTATATCTAAGTTGACTTTTTTGGGCCTTTTGGTCTTCTTATTTCTAATCGTTTAATATTAAAAAGCATCTAAATACAGTAAAAAGCAGAAGAGATATTAAACGTCCAAATCTAATATATAGTAACCTAATTAAATAGGTACCAACTAAGCCAACGCATTTAAAAAAAATAAAAAAGAAATAGCAATAGCTTCTTTTTCTGGGCTTTCAGGAGGGAACCGCGTCACTGGTATAACTGCCGACGTGCCCGGAAGCCCAGAAGAAGATAGTATGGACCACGACCGCCGAAGTCTACGTACCAAATTAATAGTAATAGTTGCTTACATCCCACATAGTCCCGGGAAAAATTTTAAAATATTTTAATAAAGACCAAGATACATATGACTATTGTCAACTGTATTGTCATTACAATGAAGGACCAGACAAAAAGCAAATATAAATGATGTTTTTTTGGAGGCGAAGAAATTTAAATTCAAGTAAAACGCAGAAAAATGTTTTTAATATCCATTAAATTGCCTTTATTTAAAAGTAAATTTTTAGCATTAATGTTTTAATATGATTTTGGACATGTGGCCGCCGCGGCTGCTGCGTACATAGCGTAATCAGGAGGTCCAATTTTCACACACTCTTCGCAGTAAATCAGGCTGTACTTCAGCAATAACGCGTCGAGTGTTAGCTTCCAAGTGCTCGATTGTTTCAGGTTTATCGGCGTAGACATGCAACTTTACATATCTCCAGAGAAAATAATTTAAAGGCGTCAAACCACATGAACAAGGTGGCCAGTTAACAGGTCGGTTTTGTGAAATCAATCGTTCGTTACATGTGGCGTTATCCTACTGAAATGTCTGCAACATTAACGCCCTGCAATTGAGGCACGAAATAGTTAGTAGTCATGTCTCTGGACTGTTCGTCGTTGACTGTAACGGTCTGATAATTATCATTTTTGAAGACATACGGACCAATGAATCCACCAGCTCATAAAGCGCACCAAACGGTAACTTTCTGGATGTATTGGTGTTTCGACAACAGCTTGTGGATTATCATCACTCCAAATGCGACAATTCTGCTTATTGACATAGCCGTTTAACCAAAAGTGTGCTTTATCACTGAACACAACTTTCAAATAAAATTATGGATCAATAACAATGTTTCTTTCGGCCCATTCACCAAATATACGACGCGAACGATGATCGCGTGGCTTCAATTCCTGTACAAGTTGAATCTTGTAAGCACGTAAATCAAGATCTTTACACAAAATTTTTCATAAAGTGGATGGACACATGATTAATTGTTGAGCACCATGACGAATTGAAGCATTTGAAGTATCACCAACATATGTAATATGCGCTGCACACTGTCAGTCGCTTGTTGTGTGCGCACTGTACGACGTCTTATGGGATGCGTATTATCGTTTAGAGTAAACTTATTGCTAATACGACCCATAGTTTCTCGAATTAATCGCTGTGGTGGACGGTTATGAGGACCATAAAATGCACGTAATACCCAATGAGTTTCTCAAATTGAAGCATGTTTTCCAAAAGAAATTTGAACAATTTGCAAACGTTGCTCCGGTATGAGTCTATTCATGATGAATTGTCAAACCAACCTAACTCCAAAACAACCGAGAACTGTCAAATCGGTTGCCTCAGAAAACAATATTGCCAATTTAAAGTTCTCCGCCTCCAAAAAAAAAAAAAAACATTGGGGGCAACTTTCCTTGTTACACAACGGTTCGCTCCTATCGGGCAGACGTGTCTAATCATCTTTAATAATAAATGTTCTGGAGTATTCAAATTTGTATATGGCGTACCTCAGTGACCAATAATAAGTTAATTGCTGTTTGCTAAATATTCATTCTATTTCCTTGATAATATTAAGTAATGTATTTTCATTTATACATAGATAACACACATATTACATGCTTCTCGTGTATTTCGGTTATATTAAGGTTTTTCTTAATTGTATATGTATATATTTAGCTAACAGTGTAACTAAATTAATTCCGTTCGTAATATTAAAGAGTTTAAGTAATATTAAAGCATATATTTCAAAATAGGAAGTAGTTACTGAAATAGAATTGAAAATGTTCATTTGCACAATATTATCAGAGGAGATACCAAGTATAGAATCATCTTAGATGTATTGTACATATGTATTTATAAGATATTTCGATAGATTATAAATAAAAAACGATGAAAGCATTGTTAAATATTTGACTGGAAAATATTCGAGAATAATACTTTGAAATACGCACATAACCGAATAGCATCCATACGTTAAATACACAACATCCGTAGTCTGTAGTATTGTCTTATCTTCATTCTCGGGCAATATACAATAGAAGTTTCTTTTACAGTTTCCTTTTTTTGGGAAGTGGTCTCAATTTACCATTAAGCACTTTCAGTTCTCGTCTAAACCACTTGCTCCTGTTGAAAGAGTGTCTATACTCGTTCCTTTTAAGAAATCTGATTATGTGATCTAATATACAATCTATTTTATTTATTGCTTTTTTGTTACGCATTTCGTTATAGATTTTTAATTTTAATTTAGCTTAGATTGTAGAAGGCAGATGAGAAATTTCTTTCTTAAAATATTTGTTGTTTTATTGTGTACGATCTCATGAATATTAACTTTGAACTGAAGAAAAGACACATATGTATTAAGCGCCATAAATTCCCAGAGAATAGACATAAAAATACATATGTTTCATTCATCTTCACCATTAATTTATCCTATTGGTTAATTAATAGTTTTATATCTATACAAAAGTAAGTGAAAGTACTAGCTATTCTTTCAAAATGGTCCATTATAGGCTGTACTTTTTTTCTGAAGTTTTCGCCGAGTTACCTTATTATATTATATTGCTATCACTGATGCATACTTGTAGAGAGTTTAGCTAAAAATTCATAATTCTAAAAGACTATTTTTTTTTGAAAACAGATCATGATTTGGTTTCCTGTTACAATGCTCGCAAACGTTGCATTTTATCAATTTCAAAGTCTTGCAAAAATAAAGGATTTTTAGCCAATCTATTGAGGTTGCGGCAAAGGGCTATAATTTCTTTCTTGATACCAAATCGGTTTCACTTCCTATTTTAAAACTCTCAAGTATCACTTTTGATTAACTTCGGACACTGTTTTTGACAAACTCGTTAAAGTTTCGTCATCTATCGGATGATCGTAAAGTATATCTTGAAGTATATTACTTGAAAGACTATACACTACTGATTATCTGCTTCTGGGTTTCCGGGCTGGAACCGCGTCACTAGTATATCTGCCGACGTTTCGTACCCATTTGTATGGGACATCTTCAGGGCTGAACTACTGCACTGAAACTGTCAGTTTCAGTGCAGTAGTTCAGCCCTGAAGATGTCCCATACAAATGGGTACGAAACGTCGGCAGATATACTAGTGACGCGGTTCCAGCCCGGAAACCCAGAAGCAGATAGCATGGACCACGACCGCGGAAGTCTACGTACCAAATTATACACTACTGATATTTAAAAAAAAATTGATAATTGTAGGCTGGATTCTCAATAAAGCAAACAGATTCGAGTGTCATGTTGAATGGTCAATTAGAAGGTTCATCCTTGACAGTCTATTTTCATTCCAAAATTCTTCATTCATTCTCTCAGCGTATCCATTAATTTTTAGAAAATTTCGTAGTTAAAGTTTGATATTGTGAAAATTTAAAGAAAGACCGGAAATCCAGTTCAAAGTTCACACAAGGATACACATATTTATCGGCATATAATGTAGCAGGATATTAAAACCTAATTAATATTAATGTTGAATTGTTATTGTTTTACGATACGATTATGAAAAATAGTATTTTGATATTTGCATTTTAAAATTCTATTCAATTGTACTTACTTTACATATGTTACAGATTGTCACTCATTAGTAAAATAAAGGGAAATTAACCGGCAATACACTTTTGAAATTAATTATTACGCTTTTTTCGTAGTATTTCAAGAATACATTATATACTGAAGTATATATACGACACAGTATTATGTAAGTATTCACAACACAGCATTACGTAAGTATATTTTTTTTAAAGCACCAAGTATGCTCTGATGGAAAGTGATCTTTTTTTTATTCAACTTCAATGAAGTGCCATTTTTGTAATAATTTCAAAATACTGCTCTGTTGCTACCATAAGCTCTTCATCTAACCAAAACTATTTTCTAGCAAGGAAGAGAATGGAGAATTAGGGAATAATTGCAATTTTTGAGAAAAATTTTACTGAAATGGGAAGAGACGTTGTAATGAAACACAACTCTTTTATTTCAGATATTGTCGTCCTTTAGTTTGTCTAATAGGGTGGCGTAATAGTTAACGGTTTAGCCCTTTGGAAGATAGTATGATAATTATCCTTTTCAAATCACGAACAATCGTAGTTGTTACCTTACCCGTCATTTGAGATATCTTAGTTTTATTTGGAAGAGAGCTCCCATAGCGTGTCCACTGTTGAATTGTCGTTTTAGATACATTTCAGATATTGTTGTCCTTTAGTTTGTCTAATAGGGTGGCGTAATAGTTAACGGTTTAGCCCTTTGGAAGATAGTATGAAAATTATCCTTTTCAAATCACGAACAATCGTAGTTGTTACCTTACCCGCCATTTGAGATATCTTAGTTTTATTTGGAAGAGAGCTCCCATAGCGTGTCCACTGTTGAGTTGTCGTTTTAGATACAGGAATACAGTGTCGAAGTTGGGTTTCATCAACCGTAACAAATCTTCGCAAAAATTAGCTTGGCTCTTGTTGAATTGCTGCAAGCTATTGCTTGAATTTTGTTCTTTGACGTTTTTGATCGTAATTCAAACTGTATAACTTGAAACTTATATATATTATAATTTTCACAAGTTATACGGTAAGGTTAAGTTATTAAGTGCAGATATTAATTTCTAATCTGGCGATCTAGCCGTCCAAACAATGTCTCCATTTTTGGATATGATCTGGTTCGGAAAGAGTTCCCGTAAAGCAACTATAGACACACGAGTAATATGACTTATAGCACCGTCTTGCTGGAACCAAAAACCAACTCAAAAATGTTGTCACCATGTTTGTGCAACGAACTGCAGTAACGATTGTAGCATTTTCTCATGCGTCTTCAAAAAAGAATGGTCCAACCATGCCAGATGATGAAAGGGCACACCATATTGTCACCTTAGGACTATGCAAAGGTTTCTCATGTATGTAAGTGAAGCGCGTTTTTAGCGCTCCAATATCGGTTATTTTATTTATTTACATAGCCATTTAGGTGAAAATGGGCTTCATCTGACATAAACATATGATGGAATAACTTTTCGTCACCATCCAAGCGCTGCAACATTTCTTGACAAAAATTCATGCGAGAAACCAGATCAGCTTCTTGTAATTCTTGAACAGTTTGAATCTTATAAGGGTTAAAACTTAAGTCCTTATGTAAAATTCGACATATCGACGGTTCATTAATATTCAGTGCTACTGCATGTTTCTTCGCAGAACGTTTTGGAATACTTGTCAAGGCATTTCGAACCCTATCAATGTTTTCTGGCGTTCTAACACTATTTGCAGCTCCTTTATGTTTTACATTTAAAGTAGACCCAGTTTTTTAGAACTTTTGTAGCCATACATTAATTGCATGAATAGACCTTACCCACCCATGACGTAGAATATTAACCTGAGTGCGAAATAACATTCTCACAGTTGTCACGGAGTGACTATTTTTATAAAACGCTTTTATACAGAAAGCACGATGAGCACCTGACCACTGCTTAATGTTTACTACATGGCGTTAAATGACCGACAATTTATCATTAACTTCAGCGCCCACACCTAAACGTGAAATGATTAACAAAGTTTTTAAATTTTCCCGTTTCACTGACGCACCCTGTATATATCAACTACATTACCAACTAAAACTAATAACTGAAAGGTTAGTTATGGATTGCCATATTTAAATACTTTTCTTAAATTACGTTATTTTCGTTTGACAATCTTTGTAATTTAAATAATTCACAGGTTATAGTTTTTCATGGTGTTTTTCGCGATTTTTGTAATGCACTGGCAAAACAAAGAACTCAATATGGAAATACTGAATTTAAATTATAAATTAAGTATTTCGAGCATGTACAGTAGAACATTATTCAAATTTAGTTTCCTAAAAATTGCACTTCTTGTTTAAAAAAAGAAATTGAAAATAATCTATTACGAACTATAACAGATTCATAGTTTTTAAAATCGGAAAATCATGCAAGTATTAATTTCCTTAATTAATATTGTTAGCGATTTTATAATACTTATTATAAATGATATCAGTTAGCCTCAACTGTCTGCTTCTGATTCTCTAAAGTTCGTGAGAGTTTAAGAACACTTTCTCCGCCAACTTTCTACTCCACCTTTAGTAACTAATGTTAATTATTACATACATACATCGTAGCAGTTACTCTTGCTCTTTGAAGGATAGGCCGCTGAGATGAATTAACAGTTTTAATATAATGTATACACTGTAGACGAAAACGATTTTATAAATTACCTAATCATATATGTATCAATTTCACTTATTGACGAATTCAAAGATAACATGCTAAGGTGTTGCATAAGAAAATTTAATGCTAGGATGCACAAGATTTATAAAAACTAGAATCTTGTCCCAAAAAACTCTTTATGGTATTTATATGTAGGTACATATACAGTAGTGTGCATAAGTAAGTGACCATTTGCAAAAAAATCAATTTTTAAACAATATTGTTTACATATCTAATACAATATTATTTTCATATTTAATATTATTTTACCATTACTCTCATAATATAGTAATAGAAATTGAACATGTATTGTTAAACGAAAGAGAAAGCAGTTTTTGTGAAAATATCCTTAGTTAATTCTACTCGGGTAATCTGTCTCTTGTCGATAGTTATTTCGCTACCTGCTTAAGGACGGTTTGTGAGCAATGTAGGTTAGTATTGTATATCACTGGATTTCAAAGCGTTTAGTTGAATTTTGTGTTTTAAATCACAAAGAACTTTTTTATTTTTGTAGATGCGCCAGAATTTTTCCTGATACTGTAAAGTAATATTTTAAGTAACAATTCATTTTATTCTATCTGTCTTCTGATAAGGTTAATTTCTAGAAAGAGTAGTAAAATGTTTAGAGAATCTGACAAAATTCTTCACCGAATAGTGTTTTCTCATCGACAGAGCTTAAGTGATCGAAAAATTTCGGAAAGAACGCAATGTTCTAATTCTTTGATTTTTAGATTTAAGAAAGCACGAAGTCACCGATTTGGTGGCTAATAAAAAATGACGGTGAGTGCAAGAAGAATAGAAGGTCACGATCAATATTTGTGATTGACATCCTTGCGAAATAGGACGAAATCATCTAAGGAGTTAAGAGGTTTTCGTAGATCGACAAGAGTTTCTGCACATTCTTCTATCATTCGGTGCCATTTAATTAAACAGGTTTAGAGGTTGCAGAATGATAAATTTTCTGTGATGGTCACTTACGTATGCACATTTTTGTATAATCGTTTATTCTTTTTAACGCTAAGGATCAGTACTTTCTTTAGCTGAAAACATTTTTATAATAACGCTCACTAGGATCTTGTTATAAAGAACATATGTGTACCCACATTAGATACATAGGGCTGGAAAAATCGGGCGTAGCCAGATGTGTATTAGAAAATAATCATAATATAACCACGGCTTGCCTATATTTAACCAAAACTATAAACAATTACTGTGAATTAGATAGCTACGAGAGTATCTTCATGGCGTAAAACAAAAATAATATCTTCAACGCAGGCTATACGAACGTACGAATTCATAAAAGTTAGACCACCGTTAAAGGAAGATCCAGTAGTAAATAACAGCAGTGTGTAAAGGGTTGGGTATACGAATGTTAATTTTTAAAATAGGAAATTTTCACCCATACTATTCTTGTGGAATATGTTTGTGTGGTCTTCGAGTAGAGTGTTTCACAGTTTACTCTTTACAGCTTTATTGCGCGGGTCCATGTTTGAAACTGTGTTTAATTTACTGAGAATGATAATTTAGTTGCTGAAACACGTATCTAAAATAAAAATATTAATGTGGTAAGATTTGTTTTTACTTATTGATTGTCTCCCATTTCTGCAAAACCATCTTCTTGCCAGGCCCTTGAATTGGCATAATACATTGACCGCGGTTTCTTCATTATTTTAACCAGGCTGTTAGAACAGTTTTTATGCATAAATTTCCGGTCCTGGAAATTCATCTTCCATTCGCATAAACTTCGTTCTTGCCAAAGCATATAGTTTCCTCTGTCAAGTTCATATTATTAATATGTTTCTTAAGCTTACAATGCTGTCCTTACTCAGTAACTTCGTTGTAAATTTGACTGACTGTCTTTCTCGAGATTCATTTTCATTTTTTCATGACCGTTTGATGTTCGTTCCGGTCTTATGAAAGTTATAACAGAAGCTTGTCGAGCCTTCTATAACCTTCGCGTTCTGGGACCCACGCTTTTATTACCTTTTTGCCACTTAGACTTACTCAGGGCCACATATAGTTTTATACAAGCTTAGAGGTGAAGAGAAGCGCCTTTAGCATTGCTGTTCGTTGGAGAAAATTGCAACAGTGCGATTTATCATACCCTCTCTACTAATTTAATATCTAATTGATATAGGACCAACTTGGTAATCTCAATTCAATGATTTAACTCAATTTACACATTGATCTCGTTTATTGTATTTAGTATTTATATTTGAAATCTTCTAATTGATTTATTTGTGAAATATACAAAAATTATTGGAGCTTCAGTTTATATTTATTTATATGAGCTATAGTTACTTAAGAATTCAATAGTTTTACTATTATATATTCATTTTTTTATAGAAAAGCATATTGTAAAATTTAGAATATTTATTACACAAAATTTGAATACGTAAATCCTTATTTCCAATCATTAAAAAATTTAAAAAAATTAATATTTGGTTATTATTATCATATAATAACCATTTCATTCATTTTAAGATGTGCTTATCAAGGAGGTGTTTTAAAAATATTCTATTTTTATTTCTTTTTGCCAATAATATACTTCTTTAATGACCACAATTATACATATTCATACATATAATGTACATATGTATATCAAAAGAAGTTAATACTTTTATGAATACTATACCTTCTATTATATTTTCATTACACAAAATTCAGAAAACATTTTAAAAACAAGCATCTTTATTTACAAAATGAATTTAAACAAGTGAAATGTGTATACACATACATATATTCTATCCTAAAACTTTATCTTATTCCTTCACTATTAAAACAAAAGTCAAAGAAATAAAGCATTCGAGAAATATTTTATTGGAATAAATAAAATAAAACTATAAACTAATGATGGGAAACTTTTGGAAAAACAATCGCACACGTTTCAAAATCACCAGTTTGAAAGTTTAAAGTTTAAAAGCTTTTTACAGAATATTTCTAAATTTAAGTAAAACACTTTATGTAATTTTTTTTAAATTCCTTTATTTCAGTTTTCAATTCATTCATTTCATTTCAACTCTAAAATATGTAATTATTAACTTAATTTTAAATTATTTTCATTTATTAAATTTTTTTTAATTGAATACTAGTTAATACATTAAAAAATTATTATAATTTCGTAATCGTTCTGTTATAGCTTTTCAATATTATCTTGAAATCACAGAGCAACAATTTAATTTTATTATAATTATTACTTTTCGTTTTTATTTTTACCAATAATACTGTGCAGTAATCATCGACTATTAATACAAATTTACAAAAATGACTTGTTTAAATACTATTTGTTTCTTTTTTATAATAAAAGCAAAAATATATAAAATAATTACATACCGAACAACGCGATTGCAATCACAAACACCTCACTCCTCATTTTGAATTCACAATTCGTTATAGACACTTTTTCACTTGATTCAAATGAAAATTCTTAGACTGCACTGAGACGTCTGTGCAAGATCCTCTATGATTTAACGAAGACTCACATTGTGGTAGCTGGAGGTGGATACTTTATAAATAAGCCTTATTGAAAGTAACCACTTCCATCAAATACATGTATACTTGACTATACTAAACTGGACAGGTGATATAACGAACGTTTTGTTTGTATCGTATTGTATTTTTTCTAGTCTATTAAGTAGTCGATTAACTGGTGCACATCCATTGATACAGTTTTTAAAATAGAGATATGTATTTGCATATTAACGAGTAGAATTTAAAATCTCTAATATTAGAGGGCAATGGAGAATAATTCGCTTCTATAAACATATAAGAATGTAAACTGGTCATATTATATTGTTTTTCTTGAATTAATAACATGTACGTAACGGTAATTATTATGACAGTATACTTTGTTTTTTCTAAATTAAAGTTATATACCACTGACACTTGCTCTTTACGGAAATATTGTTACACAAGTGTATTTTATATTTTGTAATTCAGCCTTATTTGTGCTTCCAATTTACGAGGGTAACTGTTGATATTTCGAGAACTGGCAACACCGTCAGTGTTACCTCCGATCTGATGATTGCATTGTGAAGTTTGTCATTTTTGACAATATATTTACCTCGCCAGTTTTATTATCCGGTCGCTATTTCTATTGTTGATAGTAACTTGAAAATTTTGTCAGCGAAAAATTGGAATTAACTCGCGATCATTTTCGTGCAATTATTTTTCATAACTTTCGGCGTGGATTATCTCAACAAGAATGCATCGAAGAGCTGAATTTTTTATATGGTGATGAAGCACCATTGAAAACTACAGTATGTAGCGGGTATAGTGAATTCAAACTTGGACGATGAATTTCGTGAAGATCGTCCCACAAATATTGTTGTGTCGGAAAACATTAATGCAGTGTCTGAATTGATAATGCAAGACCGTCATGTGACATACCGTGAGATCGAGGCATCTCTAGGTATTAGTAACACCAGCGTGCATAAGATCCTGCATGAACATTTAGCCGTTAAGAAGCTATGTTCACATTGGGTACCACATAATTTGACAACCGCAACAACTCGCGTCGATTGGTGCCAAGAAATGCACACAAAAGACAATAGCGGTGCTTTAAAGAACATTTTTAAAGTCGTCACAGGTGATGAATCTTGGATCTATACGTATGAGCCTGATAGTAAACAGCAGTCGACTGTGTGGATATTACAAGATGAGCCCAAACTAACGAAAGTTGTTCGCGTTCGAAGCACATCAAAACGAATGGTCGCCTGTTTTTCCGGAAAAATTGGTCACGTTGCAACAACGCCTTTAGAAAATTGTAGAATTGTAGTTGCTACACAACTATTTGTTTGCCAAAGTTTTTGAAGAAATTAGGAAAACAAATCGAAAACCACCATGACAATGCGAGCTCTGACAGGTTGGTTCAAACAACTGAATATTTGACCGAGCAAAACATTGAATTAATGAGCCATCCGCCTTGCAGCCCTGATCTAGCACCCTGTGATTTCTTTTTGTTCCCACACGTGTTAGAATAAACTTCACGGTCATCGGTTTTCTACGCCGGAAGAGGCAGTTAAAGCATTCTAAACTCATATTTTGCAGATACCGCCTTCACAGTGGCAGCAATGCTTGTCGGATTGGTTTAAACGAATGTAAAAGTGCATTGATTTTCAAGGAGAATATTGTTTTACCAAAAGTGTACCATTTTTTTGTATTTTACATGTAGTGTAATGATTCCTCATTTATGGCCAGTAGTGTATATTTTTAAATTATAGAAAAAAGTATAACAGTAACTATTTATTAAAAATGATTTATAGGCAACGAAACCGTTATTTTAGAGTAATGTAAGAAAATACGTTTGCTTGATAGAGATTATTGTAAACATTTACTGGAAAAAGTGATTCGATAGGCAATTAGATTTTTCAGATGTGTCCTACAAATCAGTTGTATATGAAAACTAATGCGTATTAAATGTTTTGTGCACAAAATTTAGTAGAAAGAATATAGTAAAGTTCATTACATTTAAATTGATATAAAAATTACTATACAAATCCATGCTTTGTTTTGTTACTTCAAATATTCCATGCTATTGAATAAGAAATTTTCGATGAAATTATGTAATAATTACTAGGTACGTTTGCAATACTGGTTTGTAAAGAAAGTGACATATTTTCAATACCTTAACAATAAATTTCTTAATTAGTATTTAATGTGTTTTCTTCGTAAGCGAAAACATAAAATTATTTAGAAATAACCTGTTTAAAATTGCGGAAGTGATACAAAGTATTTAAAAACACTTCCATGGTAACTTAATATTCCTCGCAAAGACGTTGCATAGATAAACTAACAGCTTTTTTTGAGTAAGAGTATTTAAATGCCAAATTTACTTAGCAAATTGGTTTGTGACAATAATAATTTTGAAAAATTGTAAAATTTAAGTGTTGGATATTGTATACGCAACAAACGATATCAATTCTTGATCCAATGTTTTTAAACAAGATTTGTTAGACTGCGTGTGTTATGGTTTTCTTTGGAACCTCACAGTAAAGAAATAGACGAAAAGATTTCGAGTGGGAAGAAAATAAGCTATATTTAGAACAATCGTATCAGAAACTTTACTTGGTTAAGGATCTGATACTTTGTGATTGCCATTTAAAAATAAACCACGTAAAAGAGTGATATTGTTACCAAAGAAGTGAAATTGAACTGGGCACTATAGACGTGTATATAAAATAAAATAAATAGTAAATGTTAGTTTGTAAAACGTAGTGAAATATTTACCGTTTTAAGCGTCTTCCTTGAAGACGCGAACTGGATAGGACCTATTGAATATTTGAAACATAAGATATGTTTCCGCAGTTGTTGTTTTTGTATGTTTTTATATGCAGAAGACGACCGCTATACATCTAATAAAGTAATATTTGCGTAACTGTAATAATCTTTGAAATAATTAACGGATCTATAAAGGACATTTTCACAAATTTGTGTTAATATGGTAAAATCCGAATCTTGGTCTAAAAGACTTTTAAAATTTTCTAAAACAATAATTTTTAGGTCTCTTACAGTGTTTAGCAGTACGTGAAGAGCGTTCACTATTTCCACCAATTTGATTAATGGCAACGAAGGATTTTCTAATTTTTCTATTTCCTCTACTAATTCGAAGTAATTGTTGTGAATTATTTGTAAATCTGTTTTAACCTGACTATCTTTTTTGTCAGGCTTTCTTCGGTGGAATTTTAAAACCACCTTATTTACACCTTCGAAATATTTATAATAGTAAAACGCTACCCGTAACCATGTTCTCCAATGTGTAAGAATCGGCTGTGGTGGTTCAAAGATATGCGAACGCTAGGGATACTTACACTGCCTTTGTACTATCAATTAATGCATTCACATAACATAACATGTTCGAATAATTTCTGCCACAAAATGTAGAGCTTGAATTTTATATGAAACGTGTAAAAGATTGTGTTTAACACCATCTTTGATTTTATTTCGGTAGTACATTGTTGTATGCTTACGGAAGCTAATAAGATTGAAGGTGACAGTTGCTATTCCATTGTACGCATCGTGATATTAACTACAGAATTTTTTTAATTAATCTGTTGCTCCGTCGATACATAACTATAATTTCTTATTTTACAATCCAATTATATACAATTTTGTAACGTTTTCCTACTAGGTAATATAAAATTCGTGAATCATTTGTATCATTCTGAAATGAGATAAATCATTTAATAAAGTAAACGACACGTTACACAAAATACTCTTAATTTGTGGAATAAATCGAATAGAAATTGTTCGTATGGTTCGACTCTTCACGTATCGTTCATAGTTCACACAAACTATTAATAAACTTATTCACTGCGTTGACAATTGTTCATTTTTTCGAACTACGTAACCGCGACATTATTACATATCCATTCTAGTCGGCGAGCAAATCATAACTGAAAATCGAGAGCATTTGTAGAGTTTCCCATATCTACGCCCATAACATGCAGCGCAGTATTCGCACCTTTACTACCAACTACAATGAGTATTCTCTAAATGTTGAAACTTTTGCCAGTCGTACCAAATGAACATTTTCGTAATTTTGTGTATAAAAATGTGGTATTTTAGAGTATTCCTGTACTATAATCCTCCATTAAAGAGTTGTGATGATAGACGAACTTCATTGCTTCAATCTACCACTACTTTTAGAGTTTCCGTAAAATATCCACAGTAAATTTTAAAGGAAGGAATTTTAAATACCAACAGACAATACTATGAATCTCATATGCACGAACTTTGTGATTATATTTCTAACAAATGTCGGAGAATATTAATGACTGGCTTTCGACTATTGCATAACGAAGTACTTATTCACACCGCTGCTGTTGCTTAAAATTCAATTCGCCACTGTGGGTTTTAAATAATTTGTGTGTTCAGTAATCTAAAAAAGGGGGCATCGGGGAAGAAGTTAATACTATAAGCCGTAACTTTGTGATATTCCGTGATAGAAATTAGATAAAACACGTATTACTTTATAATATCACTGTATTAACAACAAATCGTTTACTGAAGTTTTGACCCACTTGGCCAATAATGAACACTGTGACATTCATTTGTAATTTAGTATTTATTGAGGACCACATTGGTCACACACTTATTCTGAATATAATTATACAATAAAGAAATATTTGCTTTATTTTATATTTAATTTTCAGAACAACAATAAAATGTGGTCTACCACTTCGAAAAAAGACTATATTTAGTTTTACTAGTCTATGGGCTGAAAAAAATTAATATTTGCCGTTCATGATTTGACTATAACTTTTCCGTCATTCTCACTGAAGTCTATTAACAAAGCTAGAACCGACATACATACGTATGGGTATATGAAGTATAATTATTTGAATGATTCATTTATAATTTAAAATTCGATTAGAATCTTTGTTTAATTTACTACATATACGAGTTACTTGTGAAAGCTATTTTAATAACATTAAAAAAAACTACAGAAAACCAATTGACTGGTTATTGTAATTTTATTTAATAAATGTACAAGTTTTTATAGCATTTTATATCATTCATAAATCAATAATGATAAAAAGTAAAAATAAATTTGAATAATTAGAAAAACACACAGGTTAACTGTTAAATAACCAAGGTTATAGTTGTATGAACATTATAGTTAGCTTGTAAGGATGATTCATTATGAATTATTCATTTTTCACGATAAAATTAGTGTTTTACAATTCAAAGTAAAAGAAACGTATATCTTTACCATATTTTGTTTACGAAGTTCTTGAAGACAGCCTTGATGTATTCAATGCATGCATTTATGAAACACCGTTTTGACTTTTGAATAGATTAACTGGAATTCAACAAATGGCAGAATTGATACATACCCTTATATATAACAGAAAATACTTATATATTTTTTTATTCATGATATGTAAAAATAAAATAATAAAATAAATAAAGAAAATAAAATATTTATCAATAATAAGCTGAACAGAATACTTACTCCATTTAATTTCAAATTTCATTTTCAGTAGTAATTATAAGTTAATTTTTAGTCCTTATGTATAACGACAGCTCAAAGCTGGAATGAAAAACGTTGTTCCATGTACATATCTATAAATGTAAATTACAAATTTATTTGTCATAGGTTAAACATAGGCTAAAATAGACATTTATTATTAAATTATTTTACAGTAAAATGTTTACTCCAGATCAAAAATTACGAGGATAGCCTTTAATATTTCGAGAATTGGCAACACTGTTAGTGTTGCCTCCGATCTGATGATTGCACCGTGAAGTTTGTCATTTTTGACAATATATTTACTTTGATAGTTTTATTATCTGGTCGCTATTTTTATTGGTGGCAGTAACTTGAAAATTTTATGTCAGCGAAAAAATGGAATTAACTCGCGAACATTTTCGTGCAATTACTTTTCCTAACTTTTGACGTGGATTATCTCAACAAGAAATGTATCGACCAGTTGAATTCTTTATATGGTAATGAAGCACCACCAGTATATCGTTGGTATAGTGAATTCAAACTTGGACGGCGTTCTTTGGACGATGAATTTCGTGAAGGTCGTCCCACAAATGTTATTGTGTCGGAAAACATTAATGGAGTGTCTGAATTGATAACGCAAGACCATCATGTGACATACCGTGAGATCGAGGCATCTCTAGGTATTAGTAACACCAGCGTGTATAAGATCCTGCATGAACATTTAACTGTTAAGAAGCTATGTTCACGTTGGGTACCACAAAATTTGACAATCGCTCAAAAAAGGACTCGGGTCGATTAGTGCCAATAAATGCACAAAAAAATACAATGGCGATGCTTCAAAGAACATTTCTAAAGTCGCACAGGTGATGAATCTTGGATCTATACTTATGAGCCCGATAGTAAACAGCAGTCGACCGTGTGGGTATTCCAAAACCAACAAAAGTTGTTTACTCTCAAAACACATCAAAAAAAATTGTCGCCTGTTTTTTTGGAAAAACCGGTCACGTTGCAACCGTGCCTTTAGAGACTTGTCGAACGGTCAATTCCGAATGGTACACAACTATTTGTTTGCCAAAAGTTTTTGAAGAAATAAGGGAAACAAACCGAAAACGACAGATCATTCTCCACCATGACAATGCGAGCTCTCACAGGTCGGTTCAAACAATTGAATATTTGACCGGGCAAAACATTGAATTGATGAGCCATCTGCTGTACAACCCTGGTCTAGCACCCTGTGATTTGTTTTTGTTACTACACGTGAAGAATAAACTTCGTGGTCAACGGTTTTCTTCACCGGAAGAGGTAGTTGAGGCACTCAAAACTCATATTTTCGAGATACCGAAGATACTGAATTATTATAATGACCATTCATCATGCCCTCACAAGAATCCACCCACAATAAACAAGACGATTACGGAAAGTGTCAATGACAGGTAGAGAACCGGAAATTCTATTTTTTTTAGAAGTAATTATACATAGAATATACTAAATAAAAATTAAATAGTCTTATCTTTAAATTTATTCGCTTATTTTGAATTATATTAGTTGAAATGAAGAAAATATAAAAAAGGTGGCCGTAATGTTCTGGCTAGGGACTATATCTATGAAGATTGAGATTTTAATGTACATATACATATATACTAATATAATCTATTTCAATTGTTCTTACAAACTATTAATAACAATTAGAAATTCATAATAATAACTTTCTGTTTCGTCTTTTCTCGTAGTTTTCATTTATTTAAATGTTAATTATAGAAAAGAGTTCGTGATCAGTTAATGTGATGAGTATACAAGTAAACATATTTTCTCTTTTAACGGTATACTTTCTAAGAAAAACTGTAACATATCATATGTCTAATCGAAAATAAAATCACTTACGAATATAAAATAGAAACTAGCAATTGACAATATAGTCTTGCATGACTCTAGAATTTATTGAATTAATAAAGAGAGTGATACAGACCGCAAATAATGCTTTTTCAATAATTTATGCTTTTTGTACAATTTTTATGTACAATCTTCAGATAATAAATGATTGTCAACTTTATGTGTTAATCATAAATTCAAGGATACAAAAAAGTTTTGGGTGTTAAGTAATAATTGTGCCGATCTGAGATTGTCAATCACGCCTCGATCACCAAAATTTCTTTAGTCGCTAGGCACACATAAACGCGCGTACCCGCAAAGATGCAAATGCCGCCAAAATGGAGAAGCCGAAGGGGGAAATAAATTTATCAGGTAAAACAAGACACAAGAAAAAAACCTTAAAAGAACATATTCCAACAATATATCTCTCAATCAAATGATGTTAATGAAAGACATAGTTTCGTTGGTGGCTGGGTTCCTAAAATCTTTTTCAAGCGTGAATATTTTCTAAGATCGCAAAATCCGGATGATTAAATTCATCCAATAAATCCCTTAGCAGGGGAGTTCCTACACGACGGGAGAATTACACAAGCACCCAGCTTGGAAGCTCGGTACTTAATGAAGTGTGTTACAGGCAGTCAACGCCAAATGCACAGCCAAGGATAAAAAGGGTAGAGAGAAAATATTATATGTTAGAAGGTTCGAGAAAATAATTGGGAAATTTTATATACATATTTCGCGTAAAGTTTCTGCTTCATAAGGGCCCAAACGCTTTCAATTGGATTGGAGTCTGGATATTGAGGAGGCCAATCGATTTATACACTACCATTTGCAGTCTTCCGCATCCTACACAGTTTACTTCGATGTTTCGGATCGCTGTCTTCTTGTAGGATCCAATCCACACTGTTATCTTTAAATTACACTTTTACTAATCATCTTCTTTTTGGTACAATTTTACCATCGTTTTGCGTTTAAAATGCCGGTAGATACGTACAAATTTCCAAAACCTCGCGTATTAAAGTAACTCATAGGGTACGTTGACCATGGTTTCCTTCCAGGCGACCAAGCCTAGAAATATGAATTATCTCTAAGCACAAACAGTGACAGACCATCCTCTTTTGGAATTTTCTGATGCTTGAATCACACGCACCTCTCAATATTTATCGGACGGCAACGGTTTCATAATTGTGCTTCTCTAAGCGATATAGTCTTCACATAGCTCGCTTTTAATTGTCATTATACTAATATTTATGTTCGCCTTGCAAATTCGAATTATCCTTGACGAAATGTATTGCGTTTTTCTCTTAATAAACTAAAAAACGTGGCTTTTTCCGCGTTCTGGAAGTCCATTTACACTTTGAGTTTGTTGATAAAGCCTCACTCATCGTCCGATGAAGTTTTCCGACTTGTGTAAACACCTAGCTGTCATTGCAATTGATCTTTTAGATTCTTTATGTTTCTCGCACAAAAACACTGTTTCAAAACTGTTACCCGCGTCACATACAATGGATAACTGAACTAAAACTGAGTAGGCGTATTAGAGAAAATACATTTCTACCTACTCTATCAATTATTTCCCTTCATGGGATTTTAACTTATTTGAATATTGAAATTTTTCCTGGATGCAAATGGTTTTGAATTAAGGATTTTTAAAAACAATTGTCGCATCCCTTAAGTTGTATTAGCAACACATCAAGTTTTGTGTTTATAATTAACATTTTACTGAAACTTATTTTTAATAAAACAACTAGACTCATTATCAATAACTACAACTATAGATTATGATTCTATTTAAATACTTATGCGTTTAAATAGAAAAATTCTGCGTTATCCAACAATTCACATTTTTACAATTAATTCACTTTTCCGATTATTTTTTAAGTGTTCTAAGTGTTTTTTCATTGTATATATTACAAACACACATTACCATCCTGTTTAATTTTCTTTTATTACATAATTTTGTAATGTAGGTATTCTTCACAAAATTTATTTAAAAAACATTTGTAACTCGTTAGAAACAATATCTTTAAATGTTTGGGAAGTAGGACGAGAAATTAATGTCTGTAAAACACGAGATTTGCGAAATAGTTTTTACAATGGATTTATCATAGTATCTACAAACAATTACTTAGTAATAACGAGTCTGGCAACTAATTAAACTGCGTATTTGGTTGAATATATATACAATTTACATTATTTACCTGCAATATATAGGTTAATATGATCGTTATAGTTAAATTCATGTCTACGGGGCGAGCAATGTCATCTATCAGCTATTGGGAATAAAATATTTGTAATGGCATTTATTGATGTTTACTCTGTAATTTTGATGGAGCCTGTGGCTGATTAACTTAATCACTTAAAGTAGATATGTATTCTCTTTCCACATTAATTTTCGTATTCTGTATTTCATCGTATTTCGACAACTAAGTAACATATAACTCTTTCTAGGGAGATTACCTTAAATTAATGGTTAAAAGAATATTAGTTAGTCTCTTTCCATATTAAGATATATGTATGTACGTGTTCCACAAGTCTCACGCTTTGTGAAACTTGTCTAACTACGTTTCGATCCATCAAATTTTTGACAAAATTTATTCTATGGGGTAAATACAAATTTGGGTAATTATAAACTGACTAGATTAATCTTACGAGGCTCAAGAACAAAATTGAAAGTTTTATGGAAGAGGGTTGCTCTAATAAAAAATCTGCCAAAATATTGGTTAAAAATATTAAATTGTTGTCACTGTTGATAATTATTTAAAAACATTTAAAGTGGCACGTACGGCGGTAGATTGTAAACTATTCGCGATCATTATATGAGGTGAGATACACACCGCAATCTGGTAACGAATGATAAGTTTGGAGGCGTCGGTGACATAGTAATGGGTGTCCCAAAATTAACGCAAGATTTGAATTTGTCGCCATTTGTGCAGTAAAGTGTTGGCAACCCTAAAAAAAAAACAATTCAACAGGTAACAATTTATGGTTTGTAAAAATGGAACGTTACACGATAGAACAACGTGTCTTCATTATTGAACAATATTTCAAAAATAATGAAAGCTTGGCGGCCGTAGTTCGAAAATTTCATACAAAATATGGTCGGAATAGTGTTTTCACTTCGTTAACTGTGAAGAGATTAATTGAAAAATTCAAGGAGATTGGATCCGTTGGAGACGCCAAACACACTGGTCGTCCAAAAACAAGTCGTTCAAATGTCAATATCGAAGCAGCGCGTGAGAGTATCGGTGACAATATTCACTAAAGATCTGTGTCTCCATGCTTACAAAATTCAATTAACACAACAACTGAAGCCTAATGACCATGCACAGCCAAGAGAGTTCGTTGAATGGATTATTGAACATCAACAAATGGATACTGATTTTTCGAGCAAAATCATCCTAAGCGATGAAGCACATTTTCACCTTGATGACTTTGTTTGCTCTTGGGTTACTAAGAATCCACATGTGATTGTCGAAAATCAAATGCATCTACAACGTGTCACTGTTTGGTGTGGATTTTGGGCTGGAGGCATAATTGGACCATACCTTTTTAAAAATGAGGCTGGTCAAGCAGTGACTGTTACTGGTGCTCGATATCGCGACATGATAACGCAGTTCTTTCTGCCGAAATTAGATGATATTGATGTGGCCAATATGTGGTTCCAAGAAGACGGTGCCACATGCCATACAGCCCGTGAAACAATTCGATTACTGCATGAAACATTTCCAGGTCGTGTACTCTCTCGTTTATTAAAGGAGGAGATTCGACGCTGCATCAACGAAATTCGGCCACATTTGTGCATAATGGTCACGGAAAATGTCGACAAACGAGTGCGTATGTGCATGCAAAGCCGTGGAGGCCATTTGCCCGATGTGTTATTCCATAAATAACCCTATCCTATGTACTTTATGATTCAATAAAAAAATAACAATCAAAAGACTAAAAACTGTGTTTTCTATTTAATTCAAATCTTGTGTTAATTTCGGGACAACTTTATAATATGTAAGTATATGTGTGAAATCCCTATCATGTTATACGAACTAAATGTATTTATTTGTCTCTAACAATACTGCCACCTAGTGTTATACTTCTCTTTTTATTTGTCAGCACGGTATAATCATCTAATTTGCATTATGAGCGATCTTTATATGGTTCTGCAGTAGAAATTTTGGCTTCTAATATGGAAACTTGCTATTTAATTCTTGCAGTGAATTATTTATATGGTGTCGCCATCTATTGATGCTACGATATATACGATTTCATATAAATAAATATACACGGTTTATATATCATGCTTGATAGAGATAAGTTTTAATCCACCATTCAAAATAAGAATAATTATTTGGTAATATTACATTTAATGCATCTGCTCTTAGTAATTACAATTTTCCCGCTTACTATTTATGCTTATTCAAAATAACAGCATCTTGAATATCTTCTTTTAACATGTCTTTGTCTTTCCATCCCCAAATATAATGAGTACCATCACCAGTTCTATGAACTCTCTTTTCAATCATTTCTTTTGATACAGTTTTTAAATCATACGCCCATCCAATCTTAGCAAAAAAGTCAATTACAGCTGTATTAAAATTGATGGTATATTTTCCAAATTCGGAAGCCCTGTAATCCCATGGAAATACATGGTGATAGTTATGATAACCCTCTCCTAATGTCATTGCTATTACAGGGATGTTATCTGTTGGATTTATATACCTAAACGAGAAGAAATAAGTGCTAAGTGGAAATACAATTATTTATTTACGTACTTATCATAGGGTCTATTTCCGTATTTATGAGCTAACGAATTTACGCACCATGCCATATTTATACTTATGCAACATCTCCAAATGTTTAAGTTCCACGAGTTTGCGAACGTTTCTCCCCACCAGTACATGGGTACTATTGTTGGTAAGAAAATCGCTGTAAAGAGTCCCAAAGGTACGTAATATTTATGTTGGAATTTTAGTATGGGGTCATTTGTCAAATCTGAAATGTCGACACCTTTCCCTTTTTCTATGACATCAGGATGTTTTCTTGTTAAAAGCCAGCCTGCATGTGAGTAGAAAAATCCACGATTCGGATTGTGGGGATCAGCATCGGTTTCACTGAATTTATGATGAACACGATGATTACGTGCCCAGTCTACTACTGAATTCTAAAAATAAAATTTCCAATTAATTTGGGTACATAAAAATGTTGCATTATTACGAGGTGTGTTTTTTAAGTAAGGGTCGTTTTGTTGTATACACTAATATGTGATGCACGCGCCGCAAGAGTGCTTGAGTCGTGTCCCGGCATTCCTTGGGAACAACTGTGCTCAGTTGCAGATGTATAGGTAACCTGTTCTGTGTCTTTAAAATGTTCAAGGTTATCGAATCGCCCGCCTCACCATAAATGCGGTAGCCTACGACCAAACTCTATGAAAGTTACGCAGAGCCATTCCAAATAAAAGACGTGGCATGCTGACAGGGAATTTTGCTACTACATGACAATGCAAGGCTTCACACCGCAGCTCAGATCCGACCTTTATTGGACTCTTTTGGCTGGGAAGTTTTGGACTACCCTCCTGCAGCCTCGACCTTGCGTCAAGAGATTTTCATCTTTTCCGCAATCTCAAACATCATCTCGACAGCAACCATTACAACGATGACGAAGACGTGAAAACGGCCGTGACCTCTTGGTTATCGGAGCAGGCGGCAAGTTTCTCTGGAGAGGATATTCAAAATCTAGCTGTAAGGTTTGAAAAGTGTTTGAACAAACTTGGCAGCTATGTTGAAAAATAAAGAAATGTATGTATAATCTGAAAATAAATTTGATTTTTGAAAATTTTCTTTCGTTTGGTTTTTATTTTCAAACGGCCCCTACTTAAAAAACTTGCCTCGCAATATATTAACACTTGGGGTATATTTTTTTGATATTGCTGTTACAACTTACTTGAAAAGACAATGTTTGCAAAACAACTAAAATGATTTTTAAAGGAGTTTTCACTTTGTATGATCTATGCGAAAATAATCTGTGCACACCACATGTAATTCCAATGTTTCCTATTTGGAGTAAAGCAATTGCTGTAATTAGAAAGGGTAATGAATTATACACATTTCAGGCTTGAAGTTTGCTATTACAATATATATAAAGAAAGTTTTAATTTTAGGAATAAATGTTCCTTGCACCTTCAACATATACGAATATGTATTTAAATTTATAACACATTTTTTATCTTAAACGCATATTGAGATATTTAAATGATATTACAATTCGATAGAAGGGTTGACATGAATATTTTAATCTACAAAACGTTTTTTTTCTATTTTTTTTTATTAATTAAATAAGCATTCATACCAACTTTAACATAGTGTCAAGTGTGGCAACAATTCGTCGCTGTTTACTATAGTAACTACCATAGTAACAACATTTCTGTGAGGCCATTTTCTTGGTGAAAAATGTTTTATTTCTTAACTAAACTAGTAGGCTTTTCACTAATTTTTTTGCTTCTATTTGTCTAAAAGATTCATGTAATATGCTGCTGTGATGATTTGTCCTTTTGAAAGGCACTCAACAAGAAGAATATCTTTTGCATCCCCAAAAATGGAATCTGTTATTTTTCATTCTGATGAAACAGCCATCGTCTTGTTTGGGATAGGAGAACCACTGTGACGGCAATGTTTATTTGGTATAAGTTTTTTAACAAAATACGATATTATTTCATATAAGTTTGATCAACACTTCTATATCTACGAGTAAGTAATGAGACTACAACGTATCGAGGCTCGTCCAAGATGTTTCTCGGTACTTTGTTTTTAAATTTTAAAATTATTAAAATATTGCTCTTTGTGGTACAACCTTAAATCTGGAAGCTGTATGTCCAAAAAGATATTCGTGTAAGCGTAATTTCTTATACACAGATAGAGTGGAATGTCTTCCGAGCAGCTAATATATATTTTTGTATTTGACACCAAGTTTTTGTGTTTTCTTTTTAAAACGAACTTTTAAGGAAAGTCTTACATATAAGACAATGTTCAGGTACTCTGCGATACTTTCATATGAGATATGATAATTATTTAAAATAAATGAAATGTATAGCTTTGCTTTATGAGTAAAGTTATCATGAGTTACGAGTATCTAGCTACATTAAGTTTAGTTTATCACTTTTTGGAGCCATTATATATTTTATTAGCTGATGATAGTTTCCTTCCAACATTTTCTTCATTGTCCATGCTTGCGTATCACTCTTTATCTAAGGTCTGTGTACTACAGATAGAAGAATTACAGAATAGATTTTTTTCTTTGGACGAAGTTTCGATTAGTTAGTGATTTGATGTTGTGGTTTTTAGTTAAATGGCATTCTTAAAGTCTTAAGTCTTTTAAGTAATAACTATTCGAATGGTGTATACCAGGTGTACCGGAAAGTCATTACCGGTTTTTCTAACAGATGTCGCCAGGCTTAAGTATACAATGTTACGATTTGACACATATGCCATTTCATTCCACTAACATTAAGCTTCAAAGCCATACATGGTATATTTTGCGAATGAAACACTGTCATAGATTTATGCCTCTTTGAAAATATCGAGTATCATGCCTGAAAAAGTGCATTTGCACCGAAAAAGTTTGAAGATGTGAAACTGCAACAGTCGTTGGTTGAAGACCTAACCCAAACTCAAAAACAATTGGCAGAAGCGTTATATGTGGTCCAAGAAAGGATTAGCGACCGATTACAAGCAATGGGAAAAATTCAAAAGATGGGAAAATGGGTGTCACATCAATTGAATGACAGGCAAATAGAAAATCGAAAAATCGTCTGTGAAATGCTGCTTCAAAGGTATAATTGGAAGTCATTTTTGCATAGAATAGTGACGTGTGATGAAAAATGAATTTATTTCGAATACCCTAAGCGTAAAAAATTATGGTTATCACCTGGACAAGCCGGCCCATTGACACTAAGGCCAAATCGTATTGGTCACAAGACAAACATATTACCAATTTGAACCATGCATTGATCGAAGAACGTCCAGAATGGGCCCGCAGATACGGTAAAGTTATTTTACAGCATGATAGCACGCCATCTCATACAGCGAAACCGGTCAAGGAGAACAATCTTCATTAACCTCACGCACGAAAGTTATCAACATATACAAATAAATATTACGACCGATTTTAACACATGCAGCCCTATGGCTACACACAAAGAAAACGTACATAGCAAAACTCAAACAATTCCAAAACTATACATTAAGACTTGTCCATGACACACCTTCTTGCGGTGTATTGCACGTTAGAGACCTGCATGTATTTACACGTTAGAAACGTGCAAATACATGCGGAAACCGACACTGAAACATGTAAAACACACTTAAAGAAACTTCCAAAACGTTTTTATAATACCATAAAAGAAAACAATAACCCGTCGCTTAAACGCCTACTAGATTGACGGGCAAGATGTGTAGAATCAAATGGCTGATACTTGAAATAAATAAATTTTTCCATTTTCTTAAAAATTGTGTAGTTTTTTTACGAAAAAAACCGGTCATGACTTTCCGGACACCTGTAAGGTAAAACTTCCTGTGGTGGTTTACTAGATTTGACTATCTTCGGATCAGTTACTTTTCATAGTTTAGATATAAATTTCAATTTGAAGGTAGCGTTGATCAAATTAAGCAGTTTAATCATCTACACATAGCATACAACCGCCCCAGGATGGAGCTGAGACAACAAATAGTCAGGTAATAATACCACAACACTTCAACGTGAGATCACGCAATGTAAGACTTCGAGTAAACAGCTCAGAGCCTAACTGAAATTAAGAAGTTGGTTGAACACGCAAAACTACTTGAAAACAAGAGCAGCAGCCGCAACGATTTGAAAATGGCAAAGAGGTAATAATAATTTCTCGAGCATACTTAATCAGGAGAAGAAAAAAAACATTGTGGGTGTTTGGTATGGATGTGCAGTGTGCAATGTGCGACGTGTGTATATGGTGTGCGTGTCCGATGTGCGAGTGCGACACATACATATATGTGTTCATATTATTCATGCATATCTCTTTGTTTATAATTACCATTAATTGTTGTTAGCAATTTAGCAGAAGTAAACATTAAATACATAGCATATAATGCTGTTATATGTATGTAACTATAGAAAAAGATATTTCTCCATACTAGTTCGTATTGCCTAGGCTTTTGCTGATAATTTATTGTCTTCGTTTCTATATGCTCATCAGTTTCGTAGAGAATGCCTGTACCACTGTTTTGATTTGGTGCCATAGTATTATCTAAAAGTAAAAGTAACGCACATAAAAGCTATTCAGTTTTGTAGTTATTATCCAACTCTAGTAACGCACATAAAAGCTATTCAGTTTTGTAGTTATTATTCAACTCTATCGGCTGTTAAAGACTGGTAAGAAACACCGTCAACAAATGAGGGATAATAAAAAATATATATACATATATACGTTTTTTCGTAATTGTTCTGTGTACCTCATTTACACATAATTAGACATGATGGAATATAAATTTTAATACTTAAAATTTGAATTTCAAATTAACAATAACGAACATGTAATTTAATATGTAAATAAATGTAATTCGAATTATTTTTATACAATATTTTATGATATTATTTTCGTGTTAAGTAAACACATATTTTTTTGCAGGCGTTAAGATAAAAAATAGTTTAGCTTTATGAGGTTCTTCTGTTATTTATATGAAATCGACATCATACACACGGACTTCAGCAAAGTTTTCGATACTATTAATCATGGCATTTTGATTTCCAAGTTGACATTTTTTGGCTTTGCTCCTACTATTACTAATTTATTCTTTTCCTATCTGCGTTCCGGTTATGTGCATTATAATGGGTCCCACAGGGTTCCCATTTGTGACCCCTTTTGTTCAATATCTATGTTAACGATCTCTTGGAACGTCTTGACTGCAGAGTGTTAGCTTATGCAGACGATCTAAAAATCTTTAGCAGTATTTAATTCACTTAAGAATAGCACTAATCTTCAAAAAAATCTGTGCATTATTGACGATTGGTGTACCCATAATCAGATACAGTTAAACATCGACGAATGTGCTGTTCTCTCTTTTAGCAGAAGTGACTCTCCGCTTTACTATGACTATAATGTTCGTCAATCTACTATACCTAGAGTATACAACGTCAAGGATCTTGGAGTTTTGTTCGACCCGCATTTTAGCTTTTCTAAGCATATAAGTAACATAACTACATCATCTTCCAGATGTCTTGGGTTCCTTATTCGGTCTTGCAAGGATTTTAGTAGCCTGCACACTTTGAAGGTTCTTTACTGTTCTCTTGTGCGGTCCAGAATGAAATACGCTTCAGTAGTGTGGTACCCGCGTTACCATTACCAGCAGTTACTCCTGGAGCGTGTTCAAAAGAGATTTCTGAAATACTTATCTTATAGGATTGATGGACATTATCCTACCTTTGGTACGACATATGAGGGTCTACTTGCTAGACATAATTTCGAATCCCTTGGTATACGCAGGGAGAAAGCTAGTGGTGGTTTTCTTTATAAATTAATAACTAATTTTATTGATTCTACTGAGCTATTGACTCGAATTGATTTTCTCGTATCTAGGTTTGATACTAGCTCGTGATTAGTTTCGACGGTTTTTCTTCAGCATACTAAGGTTTTAGAAACTACGAAAACTATTATAATGATTGATTAAACGAATACTATTACTTGTCATTGAATCATTGCGCCAGTGATTGGGTCACCATCAAAAATTAAAAGCGTTATATTTCGTCCATGCAAATATGACAATTAATGTTAGGAACGCCTAATATAATATCAAAAAGGAAAATTACCGTTCTTAAGATGTTACTAATACGATCAATAATACGTGCTAAAAGTGTCTAAGCAAAAAAAAATTTTAGAAATGGATAGATGACTTCCTCACTGACGGGGATTTATATGGGTGTCGGCTTCTATGTAATATTGGCCCTTTTGCATTTCAGTCTTAAAAATTCCAAATCGTCCGTCTGATCGAACCTCCTGGTCGGATACCAGATCCACTACATCTACGGTGTTAACCCATAAAACTTTATGTATCTTTATTCGTGTAGATGACATTGGTTCACTTTTGCTGTCTTGGCTTAGTTTACCCATGGAGGATTCTTGCCTTGCAGCTTTAACACCTCTTATGTTCATTCGTTTCATCGTTTGAGTATTGTTTGATACCTTTTCCACGAACAGTAGGGAAAATAATAGTCCTCCCGATCAAAACTCCTCTTGTTCGGCTAAGGCTAAATATAAGGGAGTCGCGCCTTGTTTCCCAAGGGAATGTTAATTATAACATGTCTCTGTGGACACGCAACCCTCGGCATGTTAACTTACATCTTAGTTTCAGACTAGTTTGGGTACGTTGGCAATAAGTACAATAATTTTCTGACTCTTCTAAATATAATGGATTTCAGAAGTGGTGGATTGAAAATATTTAAGTTGGTTAGGAACCGATGAATTTAGTGAAAGGGTTGTAGTTTTATTCGAAAACATTTTCGACAAAATGTGTTTAACATCTCATTATATCTTAGAGTACATAAAGTTAAAATTTTTGAAGCATGTCATCACCACAAGAATTTTTTCCACTATTTAAGCCACTGGCAATATCTTGCTTAGAATATTTGAAAAATACTATCTAAAATAATTCTTGAAATATAAAGAATAATTTTAATACAATTTATAATAAAGGGTGTTTCAAATTTCGCGGGTTTTTTAAAGAATAAATAAAACACATAATTTGCATTCACTTTCAAAAACTTTTTATTGTAATTGAAGTATCAGTTATGACATCTATGTGCGAAAAATAATATCTGCCAAATGGCTTCCTCTTGCAGCTCCACAGACGTCCACTCTTTTGTTAAAATTTTCAATGAAATTTTGACATAATTGAGGCTCTATCTCACCAATGACACGAATAATTTCATCTTTCAAAGCAGGAATTGATTGTGTATGGTTTTTCATCCTGTTGAAATCACATATCCTCTAGATCAATATTCATTAATTCAGGCCATAAAAATTCGATTACCATCCGATGATATTTTTTGAAGTTTCATAAAACTGTTATATTTCCCTACATATACTTTTCAACTTAAGTTACTAATTTAGGGCATCGTCAACATAAAACAAATTAAGTAATTTTGGCATTACTAACAAAAGAAATAGTAAACAACAATAATTGTTTATCCTTTTTAGGATCTCTATTTCGCTAAAAAATAATCCATTTCTGTACACCTCACACATGAATACGCACATACCATAATACAATCAATTCTTATTATGTCTACTTCTGCATATTAAAATGTTTACAGATATTCGGAAAAAATGGAGATTAGAGTATAAATACTTAAAGTGGAAATTTATTGTAATTGCTTGCACATACATATATGTATGTGGTTGTAAATTATTTGATGAATAATTTCACACTTTTCGCATCTACATTAAATGTTTTTCAAGGCTCAAGGACGGTCTTCCCCAAAACTTTTATTAAAAGTTAGTTATTGAAAAATTTCAATTCGAATTTGAATATTCGAAAATATTAATCACTATATGAATTATACACCATATTGAAATGAACATTCGCAGTATATAAATGTATTTATTAAAATTAGTTTAAGAATAGACATTGTTCCTCAAGCTGTATATAGTTGAAAATGTGCAAAAGCAATTGAATTTACAGTGGTTGTCCTTTTCAATGGAGTATCTGTTAATCTAATATAAAAATTACTTGTATTATGTTAGTGTATAAAGATAGATTCAAATTTTAGAAAATACATTTTTTAAGCAGCAGTGTATATCTCGTGAATGTCAATACATATTGGGAAATATACTATCAATTGAATTTATAATTGGAGTAAACATTGTGATTTACCAAAAATTTATAATACTGCTTAATAGGCAATAGATCTTTAGAACTTTATGAACGTGACAGTTATTATAATTCGATGTGACACTGTATTAATCTAATGACAGTTGTAGGAATATTTCTCATTTAACTCAGTTTTCTAAACTAAATTGTAATATTCATGTACAAATTTAATTGATTAAACGATACTTCTACATATACCAGGTGTACTGGAAAGTCAATACCGGTTTTTCTAACAGATGTCGCTAGGCTTAAATATGCAATGTTATGATTTGACACATATGTATGACATTTTCTTCTACTGACCTCAATACCTCTATGAAAATGTCGAGTTTCGTGCCTGAAAAAGTGCATTCGCAGTACGCATTACTTTTCTTATTTAATCAAAAGAAAAAAGCCGTCATCGTTTGCTGATAGAAACTTACGGTGAGCATGCTCTAACCATAAAGTGTGTTAGGCGTGGATTCGGCAATTCATAAGTGATGATTTTGATGTGTAAGATAAAGAACATTCTTGTAGACCGAAAAAGTTTGAAGATGCGAGACTGCGGGAGTTACTGGATGAAGACCCAACCCAAACTCAAAAACGATTGGCAAAAACGTTAAATTCAGTCCAAGAGTCGATTAGCGACCGATTAGGAGCAATGGGAAAAATTCAAAAGATAGGAAAATGGGTGAGACAACAACTTAAAGACAAGCAAATGGAAAATCGAAAAATCATCTGTGAAATGCTGCTTCAAACGTATGATCGGAAGTCATTTCTGCATCGAATAGTAACGGGTGATGAAAAATGGATTTATTTCGAAAACCCTAAACGCAAAAAGTCATGGTTATCATCTGGCAAAGCCGGTCCATCGACTCCAAGGCCAAATTGTTTTGGTTACAAGACAATGCTCTGTATTTGGTGGGACCAGAGTGGAAACAATTAATACTGGTTATTACCGACAACAAATTATCAATTTGAACCATGTATCGAAAGACACGGTAAAGTGATTTTACAGCACGATAACGCGCCGTCTCATATAGTAAAACCGGTCAAGGAACCGTTGAAAACACTTTGATGGGATATAATATTACACCCGCCATACTTTACAGACATCGCCCCGTCCGACTATCACATTTTCGCATCAATAGAATACGCGCTTGCAGAGCAGCACTTCGCCAATTTTGAAGTTAGAAAATGGCTCGATGAATGGTTTTGCCCAAAGGACAAACAGTTTTTTTTGGGATGGCATCCTTAAATTGCCTGAAAGAAGGGAAAGATGTGTAGAATCAAATGGCCAATATTTTGAATAAATACATTTTCTTGAAAATTATGTAGTTCTTTTACGAAAAAAACGGTAATATTATATGCCTTCGCGTCCTCATTTTTACTTACTTCTGTTATCATAGATGAGATGTCACTTTCGCTTTGCGTTTCTGCCTAGTGCCCTTTTTTACCCGAATTTATGTAACCATTTTTCTTTTAATAGATACTCTACAAACTCTGTCTAAACGTCAAATGATTAACGGAGTTTTTTTAAATTTTCCCCCTTCACTGACGATCCCCGTACAAAAACGAGACCAATTTCTAAGGTCATCTATCGCTATATGATTCTGTGTTCACTATGTCATTAATACTAGATTGAATATGTTTGTATAATAAAGCTATACTGCGCATTAGATAATTAAGGTAAATAAGATAATAATTATTAACATTTTGATTGCGCACTTGCGCGTTAAACGAAAACAAATTTAGGTCAAAAAATAATTTATTAATACATTACACAAGTAGTTCAAGAAACACTTATAATACAACTTTGACTATTTAAATTATATCTTAAAAATAAAATTAAGCTTTAATTGTATTGTATAACTTAGGAGTTTTTAATAAATAGAATTTTCATAAATACAGTTACCAATTGAATTATTAATGAAAGATGCACAATACTTATTAATTAAAGTTCTTATCTGTTTTATTTATTTGCTTCTTCATTGTAATATTTAACATTAATAAAGGATGATTCAAATTGAACTTCAGGATTTGAATAGCGCGCCATTTGCTTTGTAACAATGAAATTTATGTTTCGACAGTTAATATGGAAACATATAACAAATGAATCGTGGCATAACAGTGTGCAGCATCGCATACAAATCATACAAATTGATTATGAAAATCAAGTGAGCGTGTAATGAGCGAGTGCGAAAATTTGAAGCATGTGGTTATTGATTACAGTACATGAAGAACCAACACAACAATTAGCCACTGTGCACAACAATTGGCTCTTTAGTACGGTACTATCCAACAAATTTTAAGAAAACATCTGAATTTGAATGCGTACAAAATCTAACTGACGAAAGAACTTAAAGATGTGGACCAATAGGAACGCCGTACATTTGAGAGCTGGCTTTTAGAGAACGCAGAAATTGATGTTGATTTTTGCGCCGATATTGAGCGATGAAGCTCACTTTCACTTGAGTTCCTTTTGTAAATCGTCAAAATTGTCGTCACTGGGGTGGCTAAAATCCATATATTATTCAAGAGAAATCAATGCATAAATGCCACTGTCTGGTGTGCACTACGGGTTGAAAAAATCGTTGATTTAGACTTTTTTGACGATGCAATTGGCCACGCTATCAGTCAGTCATTTACACTAATGGGAAATGTTTAACAACTTTTTCTCAATAATTTTAACACGAATGATATGTGGCTTCAACAAGGTGGAGCCACATGCTAGTTACACAGCACGTAGTGCATGTCAACGGAATCATGGAGGGCATGTGGCGGATATCATTTTCCATGTCTAAGTGTTTAGTTTGTAACTTATTTTGGTAGCAATAAAATTTTAATTAATCAATATTTTGTTCTTTATTGGGAACATAAAATCCTGTAGTTCAATTTATAGTTAAAATATTCCACCTTTACAAAAGTTTGTTACTAAAAAATCCTCCATTAATTTAATGCAATGATGTAAAATTGATGGAGAAGGAACAAATAAAAGGATGTACAGAATATTTCGTTTTAATGTAACCCTTCAATTTTATAAATGTATTTTATTTTAATTTATTGTTTTTTCATAACAGTAGTATCTTGAATATCTTCTTTTAGCATATCATTGTCATTCCATCCCCAGATATGGTGTGTGCCATCACCCGTTCTCAGTACTCGTTTCTTTATCATATCTGTTGATACCGATTTTAAATCATAGGCCCATCCAATTTTGGCGAAAAAATCAATAAAAGCTGTAGAGAAATTGATGGTATACTTTCCGAATTCAGAAGTCTTGTAGTCCCATGGAAATGTATGGTGATAGTTATGCCAACCTTCTCCTAATGATAGTGTTGATACAGTAAAGTTTTCACTTGGATTTATAAATCTGAAACCCAAAATTAAGTTATTTTGAGAAAAACGCTATACGAGGTTAGTTTGACAAGTAGTGAGAATGATACATAGGTGGCGCTCTAATTGGTAAAACAAATGCACTGTAATTTAGGTTGCCTATTTATATGTTTACATTCCGATATTTAGATAAATCGGTTGATTAGTTTATTTTTGATAGCTGACTGAAAAAGAAGCAACACGTCGTTTTGTTAAAATGGATTGTGCGGTGATTAAATACTTCGTAATTAAGGGTATGAAAGCTACCGAAATAAAAGATGAGTTACGGGAAACATTAGTGAATCTGCTCCATCATCCGCCACAATAAGCAGATGGGCAAATGAATTTAAACGTGGTAGAACAAGCTGTGTTGATGAAGCGCGCTCTGGAGCACCCAAAATCGTGACTTCTAAGGAAATGGTTATAAAAATCCATATTATTACGCAAGATCGACGACTCAAAGTGAGAGAGATAGCGGACATGGTAAACATTTCAACAGAACACGTACACCATATTTTAACGAAAGAATTGGGCCTTTCCAAGCTTTCGGCAAGATGGGTGCCGCGATTGCTTACGACTGATCAAAAGTTCACTCGTTTGCGCATTTTCAATGAATGTTTGGACCTTCATAAGCGGAATCCGGTTGATTTTTGTAGGCGATTTGTTACTTGCGATGAAACTTGGATACACTACAGTACACCCGAAACTAAACAACAGTCGAAATAATGGTTAGAACCTGCACCTTCAAAGAAAGCGAAAACCACTTTGTCGGCAAACAACACCTTCAGAAAGGTGCCACAATAAACGGACAATATTATGCAGAACTTCAACAGAAATTAAATGTTGAGATTCGTGCTAAACGGCCAGGAATTGCAAAGAAAAAGATTCTGTTTCACTAAGACAACGCTCCCTCGCATACCAACACAGTTGCGATGTCTAAAATCCACGAGTTGCATTTCCAATTAGTACCGCATGCGCCTTATTCGCCGAATCTAGCCCCTTCCGACTTCTGCCTTTTTCCAAAATTGAAAATGGCACTAGGTGGAAAGAAATTTCGTCTAGCGATGAGCTTATCATCTTCGTAAATGAGTATTTTGCAAGCCTTTCGGAATCGCATTTTAGAAATGACATAAGGGCATTGGAGCACCGTTGGAATAAATGTATTGCTTTTTTAGGAGAATATATTGAAAAATAAAAATTATTTTGTATTTAAAAAATTCGTTTTTCTTTTCAATTCTCACTACTTGTCAAACTACCCTCTACTGCTTACGTACTTATCATACGGTCTATTTCCGAACATATGAGCTGCAGAATTAACAAGCCATGTAATATTCAAACCTAGGCAATACCTTAGAAGATTTAAATGCCATGCATTTACAAACGACTCTCCCCATAAAGTCATAGGTATTGCGGTTGGTAAGAAAAATGCTATTAAGAGCATTAATGGCACGTAATGCTTATGCTGGAATTTTAATATAGGGTCATTGGTTAAATCTGAAATATCCAAGTTTTTTCCTTTGGCTTTAACATCGGGATGTTTTCTTGTCAGAAGCCATCCTACATGAGAATAAAAAAATCCTCGCCTTGCGTTATGGGGATCGGCATCAGTCTCACTAAATTTATGATGAAGTCGATGATCTCGAGCCCATTCAATTACGGAATTCTAAAATAAAATTGAGTAATTAGTTACTAGTAGGAAACTTTTTTCACAATATCTATATAACGTTCAATTTTTTGTTTACTCAGTAATCAGTAGCATAGACGTTTTTATGGAGTTATACCACGAACATGTATAAAAACGGATTCGTGTATTTAATTTTGTTAATGCGTAGTCTTCAAAGGCAAAGTTACTTTTAAGAGTTTTGTGAATTGCTTTTTCAAACGATGAATTTGTTTTTAGATTATCATTTTAATTTCAAATTTATTTTCTTATAAAATTTTGAATTTTGACATTGGAACCATGCATATTAAAGAAATTTGATTAAATTAACAAACTTAAAACATAGGTCCACTTACAAAACATGAAATATGATGGCAAAAACGCGGAAGTAAACTACAATGAAGAAAATAAAAATTATCACTAGTGCTAATTTGGAAATTCAAAATTTATGTTTTTGTGATTATACATACAAAGGGTACTAGGAAAGTTTTGCAGTATGACGCAACAATGAATCGTAGGAAGCTGCATGTTGAGACATGTTCATACGTGTATAGTAGCCGCCGCGCCATGTCGATGGGCTCAATTATTCATTAGCAGTGAGAGTGTACAGTGCTTGCGATGGCATCGTGATCACGAAATGAGATAAGGGCAGTTTTGCGTTATAATTTCGTGCGTGGTTTAAACATAGACCAGTGCTTCGAAGAAATGACTCTTGCACTAGGTAATGTCAATATCGCACAACGATATTCAGGTGGTATAGAGAATTCCAAAGGGGAAATTTAACTGTGGAGGATGTTGAGAAGCCGGGAAGACCACGGACGTCAGTTACGGAGGAAAACATTACTACTGTGAGGAAAATGCTTGGCGCGGACGGGCGAGTGACCTATCAACAGATAGAGGGTACTTCACGCCTAAGTGCACCAGCAATTCCTTCGACTCTGCATGATCATTTGTACGTGAAGAAACTTTGTTCTCTTTGGGTGCCGCATCGACTGACTGAAGAGCAGATGACACGACGTGTGACTTGGTGCCAGTAGATGTTAAAAAAGTTTAATAAGGGACAATCTCGGTATGTGACCAACATTGTGACAGGTGACGAGACTTGGCTGTACTATTACGATGTGCCGACCAAAGTTCAAAACAAAGTTTGGGTCTCTGATAATGAGGACTCACCCGTAGTTGTCAGAAAATCCCGATCTGTAAAGAAGAAAATGATAGCTGTATTTTTCAAATCGAGTGGAATTGTGGAACACGTCGTTTTGGACACACAGAAGACAGTCACAGCTAAGTGGTATACTGAACAGTGCCTGCCTAAAGTCATTGGATCTATGAAGAACCTGCGGCCAAAGTCAAGAATGGACACCTGGTTCCTCCATCACGTTAAATGCTCCAGCTCACCACGCCAAAGCGTACACCGAATATTTGACCACGACAGGATTGAAACTTTTCGAGCACCCTCCCTGCAGTCCAGATTTTGCTCCCTGCGACTTAGCACTGTTCCCACATGTGAAAATGAAGCTAAAAGGAAGACGGTTTTCCAGTAATGAGGTCCTTCTGCGGGCTTGGAACAACGAGTGTGCTTTACTCCCTAGTGAAACTTGGCAGAACTAGTTTAAAGATTGGTTTCGGCGGATGGAGAGGTGTATTAAGTGTAGAGGCAATTACTTTGAAAAAAATTAAATAAACAAAGCTGTATTGCAAAACTTTCCTAGTGCCCTTTGTATAATTGGATTTGCCATGTATTTGTTACCTGAAAAGCTAATGTTTGCATAGCAATCAAAATTATTTTTAGGGGAGTTTTCGCCTTGTACGATTTATGTGACCATAATCTGTGCACTCCACAAGTTATTCCCAGATTTCCAACATTAACCAGAATGAAGGCTAAAAAATAAATACATTTTTAGTATAATTAAAACAAATTATTCAAATAGATGTTTGGCAATATTATTAAAAGGCATTCAAAAAGTAAGTTGCACCTAGTGCATCACAAATACGCATTATAGTTAAAGTTCGCAAAGCTGGTGCCAGTCCATCGGCGCTTTCAAACAAATATTCACATACACCGTAGACAGTAATAGCAGTTACGTATTTACGAATTAGACGGCTATGATGAGACAATATCTTGTGAGCGGATGCATTGCATATAGTCATTGAGTTGATGTAAATATTTCGCCGAATGTAAATACGAAGGTTGGTTGAAATATCCGTGAAATGATGGATAGATGGCGAAATTTTATACTGTTTTTGTGGTGCGTCGGCAAATTAACTCCCTAACAACATCTACTGTCAAGTTTCAGATAGCCACGTTTACTAAATTTGTCATGCAACTCCTTAATTAATAGTGTCTCGGAGTGTTTGGCGACCTGTATATTGTTGGAATTCGTGCCGTCATTAAGTACTTCTTCTTGAAAGGCTTATCGGCAACAAATATTCATAATGAGATGAAGAATGGTCTGAAGAACTCGGTTCCTTCGTTTTCTACTGATGATAAATGGGTTAGTGAGTTCTAATATGGTAATAGAACAGTTAATCATCACATAGTAGAGGTTCAAAATCTGCTATTATATTGGAAATTGTTGAAAAAGTGCATACTGTAGTGTTTAGATATCGGCATTTGAAAATATCTGAGATAGCGGAGACTGTGAACATTTCTAAAGAATGTATAACACGCATTTTAAATGAAGAGTTGCTTGTGAAAAGTTATCTGTGGGGTGGGTGCTACGACTGCTAGGATTAATAAAAAATTTGTGCGAATATAAATTTCTTATGAGAGTTTTAAACAGTGGTGGTTCTTCTCCTCGCAAAAATGATGACTGTTCTATCTGCAGGAAAGGCAATGTCTTCCATTTTTTTAGTCTTTTAGATAAATCAAAGCAAACAATTAGTAAAAAATGTGCTGGTTAGCCGAGAAAAAAATCATTTTCTACCAGGACAATGCCCAGTCCCACGTAAGTGTTGTTTTATCAGGGCATAGAGACTTTGAATTATCGCTGGTTCAAATATATCGAAGTGATATGGGATTATATTGACAGGTAAACGCAATTACAAATCGCAAAGTTCGTTTCTTTATTTTTGATCCATGGATTTCTCAGCACACAGTATTATTTAGTCACCATCAAACTTTTTTGCAGTTGTTTCTTGTTTACAAATTCTTTCATGTTTCAAGAATATTTCATATATTCACTTACACGAAGAAAATTAATGAAATGTAACACTATCACATAATTTTAAAAACTTTTTCAAAACTTAGTTAATTGTTGAGACTTATGACACGCCATCTACTGGTTCGGTTCTCATCACAAAGTTTTGCTTAAACAACTTATTTATAATGTAAAATACAGAAGCTACAATTTTGGGTATTTATGGTACAGCTTTGAACTTTCGTTATGTACGTAATCAAATCCTGGTTTTACAAAGGATCCTTCAGAAAATTCATGGAAGGAAAAATTTTTAGCTTTTCATCTTTTCCAACCTTGTTTTACGTTTCCCGAGATAATAATTGGTTAATTACTAGTTAATGAAATATATTCTCTATATTGTAAATAAAATAACATATACTTATTCTGCATATTAGTACATATATTGCATAATTATCAGATTATCTCCAAGTGTATCTTATATTTTAGAATGACTGCCTTTCTCTCTTACACACATAGAAGAAAAAAAAAAACAGAAAAAATGCACTTTTATCAGGAGCAGAATGGCTCTCTATAGCAATTTATACGAGGGAGCGTTTTTATATTCGCGGAATGGGGGACAAGGGGTGGAAATAAAAAAACCAAATTATTTTTCTTTTTCAATATATTCACCTGCAAGACGGATACATTTTTCACATCTTTCAATTAATTTATTTATACCCTCATAAAAAAATGATTTCTCTTTATCTGCAAAATACGTCGAAACTGCCCCCTTTACTTCATCATCGGCAGTAAATTTTTTACCCCGCAGCTCTTTTTTCATTTTCGGAAACAGGTAATAATCACTCGGGACCAGGTCTGGGCTGTAGGGTGGGTGATTCACAATTTCGAAGCCCACCTTATGCAGGGCAGATAACGCAACGCGGCTCTTGTGGACGGGCGCGTTGTCGTGCAAAAGCAGAACACCTTTTGTCAATTTTCCCCGTCTTTTCTCTTTAATGGCTTCTTTTAGTCGCTCTAATATTGAAGCGTAATATTCTCCGGTTATAGAAACACCTTTATCTTTATAATCAATCAACACTAGTCCTTCCGAGTCCCAAAATACCGTTGCCATGAGTTTCCCAGCTGATTGTGACACTTTAAATTTCTTGGGAGGTGCTGTGCCCTTTTTATGCCACTGCATGGAGTCTTGTTTGGACTCAGGTTCATAATGATGAACCCAAGTTTCGTCTCCAGTAACAATTCCACTCAATACACCATCCTTGTCTTCATTACAGAGGTCCAAAAATGCACGCGAACACTCTACGCGCTGTTGTTTTTGCGGCGGCGTGAGCATTCTCGGCACCCATCTTGCGCTGACCTTAGACATGCCGAGATGATCGTGTAGGATTTTAAAAATTGTTGTATCGGATACTCCAACCATTTCTGCGAGTTGTTTCTTCTTTAGTCGAGCATCTTCGAGTGCAATTTGTTCAACTTTTTGGATAAGTGCTGGCGTGGTCACCTCAATGCTTCTGCCCGGCCTCGGGTCGTCTTCAAGGGATTCCCTTCTTTGTTTAAATAAACTATGCCACTTGTACACCATGATTTTTCCTGGACAAGAGTCGCCGTAAACCAATGACATCTCATTCATTATGGTCGCGACTGATTTTCCTTGCCTGGTAAGGAACTTTATAACGGCACGATATTCGATTTTTTCCATATTTCACTTTTCACTCCTGATTATGTTACATGGTTGACGATAGCTCAAAGACTAACTGTCTAATAACAATGAAACTTCGTATTTATACTAATCATGAGTCGCTGCACAGGCCACGCCCCCAATGCGTCTACTCACCCCTCTACAACCCGCTCATTCCGCGAATATAAAAACGCTCCCTCGTATTATGAATTCGCGTCATCTATTATTTAGTGTTTTTTTATGCTTTTCACGTTTCGAATTAGAGTTTTTGAAACTGAAAGTGAATTAATTATTACCTTGTGCCGTTGTTAATAATTTGGCTGTAGTGAATATTAAGTATATCGCATACAAAGAACTAAAGTGTAAATAAATATATAAATATATGTTTCTCCATACGGGTTGGTATTCACGAGGTTGGTTTTCATGTTTTATGTGCGTTGTTATTTCGTCATTTTCATGAAGAACGCCAGTAGAACTATGCGGTGCCATGGTGTTATCTGAAAAGGTTATAATCATTTAAATTTAATGCAATTTATTTACAATATATAAATATATATACATTTATATAAATTTCATTACAAGACTTAGTAATAATAATAATATAAAGGGTGTTTCAAATTGCGCGGTTTTTTAAGAATAAATAAAATATAGATGGCGCACTGAATTTGTCTGGCTATGTGGGCATTTAAAAAGTGTGATGTATGACATTTATAAAAATGGCTTCGTACACGGTACAACAACGAGTTCAAATTGTTGAATTATTTTATGAAAATCAGTGTTCTGTGAAAAGAGTTTTTAGAAAATTACATGAATTTTATGGTTTACATAATCGTCCACCTGAAAGCGCTATTGGTCGAATTATTAAAAAATTTCAAGAGACCGGTTCAGTGGAAGATCAAAAAAGTAAAAAATACAGTCGCAGTGGTCGTTCACAAGAAAATATTGGTTTGGTTCGTGAAAGTGTTGCTGAAGATCCTGAAATGTCCATTAGACGACGTTCGCAACAACTTGGACTTAGTGAATCAACAACATGGCATATTTTACACAAGGATTTAGCTCTGAAGGCATATAAGGTTCAAATAACACAGGAACTGAAGCCATTAGATCATTTAAAACGTCGTCCATTTGTCAATTTCATCAATAAACAACCAGCTGATTTTTCTCAAAAAATAATGTTTTCCGATGAGGCACATTTTGAACTTGGTGGCTATGTTAATAAACAAAATCGTCGTATTTGGGGTGAGGAAAATCCACGAATTATTCATGAGAAACCTATACATACTAAACGAGTTAGTGTTTGGTGTGCATTATGGTCAGGTGGTGTAATTGGACCTTACTTCTTTGAAAATGCTGCTGGTGAAGCTGTAACTGTCAATGGTGATCGATATCGTCGGATGATAACCGAATTTTTGTGGCCTGAATTAATGAATATTGATCTAGAGGATATGTGGTTTCAACAGGATAGCGCTACACCTCACTTTGCACACGAATTAATTAATTTATTGAGAGAAAAATTTCCTGGACGTGTAATCTCAAGAAACGGTGTTAATTGGCCACCAAGATCATGTGATTTGACACCGTTAGACTATTTTCTTTGGGTTTATGTGAAAAGTCGGGTTTACAAAGACAATCCACAATCAATTCCTGCTTTGAAAGATGAAATTATTCATGTCATTGGTGAGATAGAGCCTTAAGTATGTCAAAATGTTATTGAAAATTTTAACGAAAGAGTGGACGTCTGTGGAGCTGCAAGAGGAGGCATTTGGCAGATATTATTTTTCGCTTATAAATGCCATAACTGATACTTCAATTACCAATAAATAGTTATTATGTGTTTTATTTATTCTTTAAAAAAATCGCGAAATTCAAAACAACCTTTACAGGGTATTAAGTGTTCCCTTAATTAATTTAAAAATAAATAATAAAGATAATATTATTTAATACCAAATATTTATTTGCACGTAGTGGTTTAGTGAATTTATTACGAGCGCATCTGGCTAGCTGAAGCGCTGAAATGCAAATAAGAAAATAAGTTGCTGGAGTTAATAACTAATAAATGTTTTCAATAAGCAACAAAAGTCCAAGACGTGTGCCAAGCTGAAAGAAAGATTATTAGTGGAAATAAAGCAACAGGATTGCCCTTAAAATTTTATGCACTAATTTAAATTAATTCTTGAATATATGAAAATAAGAACAATTAATAAAGGTAATTCGAGTGATACAAATCTGTGGGGTAAAATATTAAAAGAATTAAATTAAAATATGTATCAAATGATACGTGAGGTACACAAATGACGGATCACTATAGGTAAAATACAAAGAAATGGTACACTTTTGGTAAAACAGTATGTATACGAATAAAAATGTAATTACTATAAAAATAAACTATATATACTTAAAAAACAAAATAATATCATTAGTTCTTGAAGAAAAATTGGCACCTTTATACTTAATAACTTCTCTACTAATTTTGGGTAGTCTCAACACAAGTTTTTGAAGGGTTTCAACTAGAATATTGTTTCAAGCAATTTTTGTAAGGTGTTTCCACAGTTGTTGTTGTGATTTTGGACAGTGTTCTCACACTTTTCTGTCTAGCTCATCCCACAGCAACTCGATAGGATTCATATCGAGCGATTGTGGGGGCCAAACCATATTTACAAGAAGTCCTTCTCCTTCTTTATGTTTCGTATACTCCTTACAAAGTTTAGCAGTATATTTGGGGTCATTATCTTGTTGGAACTAAAAGCCTTCTTCTATCAATTTAATTCCGGCCGGAATTGCGTATTCCTTTAAAATTTTTAAATATCCCTCTTTTCTTAAAATTCCATCAATTCTATTGAAATTTCCAACACCGTTCAAAGCAAATAATCCCCAAACAAGAACGGAACCTCCACCGTGTTTAACTGTTGGCACAACACATTCTAGTATCGTCTTTTCGCCAACTCGTCTGCGAACAAAAACGTACCGATTACTTCCAAACGCTTGGAACTTGGATTCGTCCATCCACAGAACCCGCTTCCACATTTCCACATTCCAATGTTGGTTCCCCCTGACCTATTGTAATCGTTTTTTACGATTTTGTGCTCGTAGCAAAGGTTTACGAACAGTAAATCGCTCTTTTAGCCCAGCCTATGATAAACGACCTTTTTACGGTAGTCGGCGACACCGGAATTTCACGATTTTTATTTAATTCTGCGCCAAACTGTGGAGCTGTCAACCGTCTATTCCGTTTAGATAATAGTTCTAGCCGCAAATCTTCTTGTCTAGTGATCATCCTTGGTCTTCAGACACGTTTCTTTGGTTGCATTGCACCCGTTGTTATGTACCTTTTCACTGTACTTTGCACTGCATGATATGTTAATTTTAATTTTTGTGCTATTGTCCGCTGTAACATTTTTTCTTTGTGTACTGTAGCACGACGAATTTCTGCACTCGATTCCTTTCTTTTCGGAATATTGTATGTTTTTTCACGAATACTCGTATTACAACTTACTCGGATAGATTCTAGACCAATACTAAATTTTTCTTAGATTGCAACTGTCTGTGTGATATCACAAATTCCTATAAATTGTTTCTTAGAACCATTATAATTTTGTAATATAAAAAAACTCTTTAAAATAAATATTTTCAGGAAAAGTATTAATACAGGTCATAAAAGGATTAAAGGAAATTATAATATTTTACACTAACAAATATAGTTATATAATTCATATAATGATTCGGATATTATTGGTAAACTTCCCAGAAAAGCACTCACGTCTGTTATTTCAATTGTCCCTACCGAAATTCAGGTATAAAGAGCGATTCTATCGATAGTATGTGATCTCTCATTTATGGCCGATAGTGTATTTATCTTCGGCCAGGATGTTATGCATATTTTGCGATAGCAAAATTATCACGTGGACACTGCATGTACGGGTAAAACTTAACTGCACAAGCTCATAGAAAGAATGTGTGTACCCTTGTCCATGGCTGGAGTAGAGGTGTCCGTTTTTTTCTTACAAGCTGGGGCTTTTAAGAAAAGAAGCGGTAAACTGAAGAGCAGGAGGCTGGTCATATTTGAATCAACCAATAGAAAAAGAGTATAGGCACGCTAGAAATTAGACGCTCCAAAAAATTTGGATAAATTAAAAGTGCGATATCAATATAAGCACCAAGCAGGTAGATATCTAGACAGAATAATAGACGTGTATTCTGTGTGAAAACGAAGGATTAATATTTGAATTTCTAATTGCATTTAGAAATCAATAAAATAGAATTCATATTGAATGTGAGCTAATGTAAAGTTACTGAGACTATTCCAAGAAAAGGTTTGAAAGTTTCTGGAAAACAACAACGGTTTGTTTTATTACGGCCTGACCGTACGGGACGAAAACAAACAGATTTCGCATTTGAATATAACACAAAGAAATGTCAAGTAATAATTTATGAATTCGATATCGAATTGTATTTAAATTGAAATAAATTAATTTAAAAAAATTAAAATTATTATATATGTGAAGCGTAATAATTCCGGTATGTGTTGAAGATATTATTTGTGGTATGTTGATATTAGCTTTTCAAATGAGAAATCATTAATTATTGAATCATTGATTTACTTTAAGGACAAAAAATGCAACAAGGATACGCTCGTTTTTTACGATGAACTATTTCATACTTTTATATTTAGTACATATGGGCGAATGCAATTGAAGTGAATATTGCATCTAGCATATAAATGTATGTACATATATGTATGTACATACATAGATACTGTCGAATATTTTTCTCAAAATAATTAAAAAATAAAAATAATGAAAAATGTTGTACATAGTTTTATTACTTATGCAGTTCGCGGTTAAAAATTCACATTTTCATTTCGATGGTTGGACAAATTTATTATTATTTATTATGACGTTATATCACTTTGGGTGATAGGACATCATAAAGTCATTTTTAAATTGCAAATCTATTTTTTTCTATCGGAAATGGATAAAACTTTTTTTACGAGTATTGTAATACCGATGAATATGTATATTCGCAAAATTTCATTCAAATCGGTATCTCGGCGCTGGAGAACTCTCACTGTAAGTTTCTTTACAGTTCGCAAAAATATTTCAGGAATAGAACATAAAAAATTGTTACTTTGTTACTTTGTTACTTGGGGGTAATTTTGATGGAGCCTGTGGTTGATTAACTTGATCGCTGAAAGTTGATATACTATATAACCCCTTGCCACATTAATTTTCGTATTCTGTATACGCAGGCGGTTTTCCAGTGATGAGGATCTTTTGCGGACTTGGGACAACGAGTGTGCTTTACTCCCTAGTGAAACTTGGCAGAACTGGTTTAAAGATTAGTTTCGGAGGATGTAGGGGTGTATTGGGTGTAGAGGAAATTATTTTGAAAAAATTAACTATATTGCTTATTAACTTTCCTTTTTTTAACTCCAGAAATTAAATTGTTTAAGGTAATTTTGATGGAGCCTGTGGTTGATTAACTTAATCACTTTGATGTATAACCCCGTTCCACATTAATATTCGTGTTCTGTATACGTATTTCGACAACTAAGTTGTCATCATCAGCAGATAATTAAAACAGTGTCGCATCTGGGAAACTACGGTAAAAATAACCGTACGAAAACAAATTCCGCACGCGATCCGTACACCACGTACACTGTGTACGTTTTGGCTTCCAACCAAAAGTTTTCCAGGTGCGACACTGTTTTAATTATCTGCGGATGATGACAACTTAGTTGTCGAAATACGTATACAGAATACGAAAATTAATGTGGCAAGGGGTTATATATCAACCTTCAGTGATCTAATTACTTAAGAATCATTCCAATAATTAAGAAAAAAATGTTAATGGAACTAAATTATGAACAAGACATCAAAATCGCACAAATTTGACGTTAATATTTGGATTGCTGTCTTTGCATAATATTTACGAATCCTATTTATTATTATAAAAGAATGAAATAGATTGTCGAAACAATTTAGTTGAGTTATTATTACATAATGTATTTATTTTTCAAATAGTATGTTTCACACACATTACTTTAAAAGAAGAATTTTTGAAGTAGCAAATATCTTCTTGTATGTTTTTGAGAGTTTGAGAATTTGTCAAATTCTCACGAAAATTATTTTCCTCAAAACAATTTTTTTCATCTTTAACATTATTTTTAATATTCTGAATTTTAAAATGGAAATTGTCCATTCCAAGTATGTTCCAAAATAAATCACTTCTGAACTAAATAGGAATGAACTTCCATATGTCGCAAATTTGCTTATCAGAAGAATATTATAGTATTAAACTTACAAATTTTGAAGAACAAATTAAGAAGGAAGTCTTGTTCAAACACTTTAGCGGAGAACTTATAGTAATTAAAAAAACTTCACATGAACAATATTGAAAAATACGTGTAATGGTGTTACAAAAGATGTAACGTGAATTTCGTCCTTTCACTATTCAATTTTATGGAAGGCATAAAATTTTATTGTTTATTTATTTAATGTTTATTGTATGTACATAAGATATTTTGCACTATATATCTTGTTGTCGTACTTTGTCGGTAAAATTATGTGTCGTGCTTCAAATTAATGTTAAAATTATTGTTATCATTATGTCAAGCATATTAATAACGTACACGCATATATGCACCATATGTATCTATTGGTGTTTTCACAATTTTATTGTATTATTAAGAAACATTGGGGCATTTATATAAAATCTTTTGCATATACAAGGTAACATTAACTAAAGATGTTAAAAAATTGTCGTATGAGTATATGGAAGTCGTATTAAAATTGGATCACGTTTCCATTTTTCGGATAAAATTTGATTTAAATATTTGAATTGACTATCGTTGAATAATACGTACGGATCTTACTTACCAATTCTCATGTCTAAAAGATAAGTATTTGTTTACTTTAGAAACCGAAGTTAGATTCAATTTGATAGCAGTCCAAAATTAATTGGGAATGTGCTGACAAATTCCTCATGGCTATGAGGAAGAAATCGCAATCTAAAATTGCGCGAGTCGCTGCGAATACCTATGGTATATATTCAGCCACATTCTCGCATACTGCTTCTTCTAGGTTCGAAGAATCAATGAGAATGGTCAGAGAACAAAAGAATATTGCAACAAGCTAGAAGTCATCTTAATCTATTACTATTCAAAGAAATTAAGGTGACATTGTTAGATGTATGTCAGTATATTTGCTCACACCATCAATAGTGACACAAATCATATTTACTTCCCAATTTAAGGTCAGCGATCTGGTACACGTTTTTACATTAAGTTTATATAACTCAAGTTAATACAAAATTAAAAATGAGGCTACAAATTCTTTACTACAAAATATTTAGAAAATATAGTGCTGTTAATGATGAATTAAGATTTAGAATACATATCTTGAAAGTAAGGGGCTGTTACGTACATATTTATAAAATCACCTTGTATATTGCATTCATAAAATCAATATATTTTACTTAAAAAGTTTAATCATAATTTGAAAGAATTTATTATAATGTAAAATATATTAAACCTAAGAATCAACTTACCAAATTGTATGTATGTATATCCTATTCTCGCTCTTTTTGCTAGTTTAGCACTTCCCACTAACAAAAACCAAATAATACCTAAACCACTATGTATATAAAGTGGAATAATATACGATAGAGGGTTCTGTTTGCTAATATTGAATCCAAATTTATTAAAACACTGGCATATATATAAACTCTGGCAATTTTTAAACTGCACATATCGCGGTGGGGTAGTCTATTGAGCCACGTGTTTTGCCGGCTAAATAATCTTCAAATCAGGTGATCACGTATTGGCGTGTGCTTTGTGGCATGATTCGGTTTATTCATAGAGGAAGTTGCACTGTCTGCAGTAGAAGTACAGTTGCGGAAAGTGTATTGGATACATGTCCATATTACTATACTTTCTAACTATTAAAATACTTTATATTCGTATTTTATTAAATGCTGAAAGTGTTTGTACAGGTACATATTATTTTAACTACAAAGTACAAATTGTCATTACATTAGTAGTTCATAAAACAGTTTAATAAAAGACGTGTTGTGAATACATGCGTATATAAGTAACTTACGGTTGCTCTTGAAGAGTAAGGACGGCACAGTATAATTTTAAATAAGTTTGTATCTATGTATCCCATAGTTTTCAAACAAAATAAAATTAAAACGAATATTACATAGAGTAGGTCACAAAAGTGTTCGTACACCCCCGAGAATGTTGAATATCATCAAATGCTGATAAAGCATATCTACTTACATTTAACAACGTTAAAAAACTCTAATAATAATATGAAAACTATTATTATTTACAACTACATACAATTCGATTAGAGAATGCTACAATACATCACATGCGCAATGAACGAGTTTTAGGTAAACGTTCCCCTGTTGCTAGGCAACGAACAGTGGCGCTTTGATTCACCAACATTCCCAAAGCGTTTTCACCATATCGTTTATGTTTTTTTATAATAGTACGCCAATGGTAGCATATATTTGGTTTCGTGACATTACACTTCGCGCATGATTTAATGACGTATTATACCATTTTCTAATCGAATGGACTATCCAAAATAATTTGCTAAATTAGTATAACATCGAATGTCACGAAAGTTTTTGTTCACTTTCTTATAAAATTATTTCATGCAATTCTATGTTTTCTTGTCCTTTATGCTCACATTGATTAAGAACAGGATTAGTAGTATGACAATAATATGTACGTATTTAGCAAATTATTCTTCTATATTCTGTGAATAAACATTGGTGTTATACACGTTTAATGATTTATAAAAATTAAGTTTGTGTTCACAAATTGTATTACTGACATTAATGTCATTGAGTACATGGTAAAAACAAAAAATCTTTTATCAAACAATTTTCATTTTTATCAAACAACTGACTGTCTATGTATATGAGTCGGAGTAATTGTATGTTATAATAATAACTATATAACATAATCACTTTTTGAGTAAGTCTTTACCTTAATTAACTAACATTTCCAAAACCAAAGAAATAAATTTTAAATTTATCGCTGTATTCTGCAAATATTGCTGTCTATTCTAATCGGGAAGTTATTTTTTCATTTAAATTCTGCACATACAGAGATATTCGGGCATCATTGGGCATACACTATCGCTCATAAGTATTTGGTCAGCCTTGTTTCATTACAGTTTCTATAAAAAAGAAATTATAAATTTTATTTCTGTAATGAGTAATAGTTTCATAGTAAATATTAAAATCTATAAAAGCTTATTCAAAGATAATATTACGATTACCCTATTATTCACAATGAATGATAATATCCTAAAAAAAACTCCAGGTAGAATAATTGCACTTAAGATACCTTAATTCTTGGAAATTTTTGATTGTTATGATTTTATTACAAGATAGGGTGTTATTGTAAACTACTAAGTATTTATACTTGGGTATTTTGGCAAAATTACAGTTAGTTTTTGTGAAGTGCTCATAATGATAACATTGTGTGTTTCGAAGAAGTTCAATCGGTTAGAAATTCCTAAACGGAAAGAATTGAGTGTAGAAACGCGATCGTTTATAATCGCATACCACAAAACTGGCAAAAGCAACTGCGAAATTGCCACAGAACTTAAATCAGTCCACCGTGGGTTATATCATCAAAAAACATCACGACTGTGGAAGTGTGTTGAGAAATCGAAAAGGCAATAGTGGTAACACGTAAGGGAAATAGACGAAAAACAGACCCAGAAATCACAGCAGAAATGAATGTTAGTCGAAAACCCATAGGTGTTTCCACAGTTAAACGGCGGTTAAAAGAAGCCGGTCCTTATGGACGAATTGCAATGCGAAAGCCTCTTCTAGGCAAGCAAAACAAGCAAAAACGTTTAAAGTTGGCACGCGATCACCAAAATTGGACCATAGAAGACTGGAATAAGGTATTTTCGGTTCACGAAGACGTGTTTTCGTGAGGAGATCTGCGGGTGAGCGTGCCCGGGAAGAATGCATAACCCCTACTGTTACGCACGGTGGAGGTTCAGTCATGATATGGGGTTGCTTTTCTGAATCAAAAGTGGGCGATCTCGTAAAAACCGAAGGTACACTAAAAAAAGAATAGTATAAGCGCATATTAGAGGAAAACGCAATTCCATCTGGAATTAAAATTTCGGGTAAGAATTTTATCTTCTAACAAGATAATGATCCGAAACACACTTCCAAACTATGCCGGGAATATTTGCAGAAATTGGAGAATAAGGGAACCATAAAAGTTATGGCGTGGCTTCTTCAGAGTCTCGATTTAAATCCTAAGGAGTGGGTGGGGAAGAACTTGACCAAGAGGTGAGAAAATCGGCCCCCACATCTGCTGTTAATATGTGGAAAAACCTGCAAGAGGCATGGGGTAAAATAAAACCTGAGACATGAAAATTAATCGAAAGAATGCCTCGATTGTGTGCTGCAGTGATTAAAAATAAAGAAGAGCATATAGACGAGTCTAAAACTTACATAAATATATTATACAACAATTTATTTTAGATGTAAAAATATATATTTTTCATATATATAAATAATAAAAAGATATTAATATTTCAATTTTGATTTTTGTTCTAGTTTGCGGGTTAAATGCGAGTGACCAAATACTTATGAGCGATAGTGTAGGTTCGATCCAAATCGGAAATTTCCTGCATGATCATCTTGTCGTCAGAAAGCCTTGCGCTCGATACCACATAATTTAACGGAAGCTCAAAACAAAAGCGCGTATGATTGCTGCAAAAGATGCTTAAAAACTTCAACAGTGGTCGGGTAAAACCAGTGTACGATATTGTTGCAAGTGACGAAAGTTGGATTTATTGTTATGAACCGGAAAGTAAGGGTCACTCGGCTCAATGGGTCTTCAAAGACGAGAAATCCACGAATGCGAGACGTGGACGAAGCTCTGGCAAGAAAGTGGTGACTTGTTTTTTTGCACGCATCGATCATCTTGCTACTATTCCGGTAGAGGATCATCGCACAATCAATGCTGAAATGTATACAACCATTTGTTTGCCAACCGTGTTCCCAAAATTGTACGGGAAACGACCAAGAAGACGAATTATTCTGCATCAAGACAATGCACCATTACACAACACATCTCACACATCAGAGTGTTTAGGCGCTTCAAGAACAGAATTGATGACTCATCCACCTTATAGTCCCGACTTAACACCTTGTGACTTCTTTTTATTATCACACATAAAAGACGAAATGCGTGGATTGAAATTTAATACCCCGGAAGCAATTGTGGAAGCCTACGAAAACTTCATATCTGAGGTGACTGAAGAACAGTCGGCTAAATGTTTTGACAACTGGTTCCACCGAATACAGAAATGTATAGATCATAAAAGCGAATATTTTGAAAAACATTAAGAAACGTTATTTAAAATAATTGATTGTTTTGTATCATTCGCAAAATTTTTAAAGCAACCTACGTCATCCCTTCATTTCTTTCATTCCCAATATGTGTTTAATATTTCGTTTGGTCTCCACTAACTTTTAGAACTGCCAGTCTTTTGGGAATGAATTTAACTACATTTTCTGTAAAATCGACAGAAGTATTTTATCATTCTCGCAATCATATTTAATATTTCAATCACATTTTTTTCTTCAGCGATGTAAATCATAAATTCTTAAACAAAATTACGTATTTCCCAGTCGGACGTCTATGATCAGGGACCGTGATATGCGAACCTTCATTCTGAGTGTTTTAAACGTTTATAGCTCGGCGGAACTAAGAAAACTGAGGCTGAAGTATAGTAAGATCTTAAAATCCAATCCTTTGATTGGTTTTTTAATGATAATTTCATAACTATTTGTACAATACATTTAAAAGGAAAAAATTTAATTCTTATGTGAAAAAATCAGTAATTTTTCTTTATCTATATAAATATTTTTAAATTTTTAACAAAAGTTAAGGAGCCATGTATTGTGTTGTGTATGGAACATTTTCTCTAGACGAAATAAAGTTTTTTAGGTTTCCGATAGTAGGAAACGCTTGGTCTAATGTAGGCATAACAGTTATTTCATTTTCGTTGTCATTAACTTCATTTTCATTCGAGCCTGAGTCTAAAACCATAAAATATTTTCGAACCTACATAATATGGGTTTAGTTAAACTTACCTTTTTTTTAATTAGAAACAAGATGTTATATAACGCTTTCTAAAATGCTTTCATCAGCGGAGAAATCCATTGTGGGCACACCTGGTCCAAAAGCTGTAAGATACAGGTTAGATTAGAAGGAAAATATTCTAGTTTAATATGTTTTAGTTTTACTTCTACAATTTTGGAGTGGATGGGACAGTAAAGTTTTCCTATTCTTGACCCAAAACTTTTTATTAATCTTTAATAACCATTTTCGATAAATTCCACTTGTTATCACGATATTTTGTTGTATTCATCTACTTCAAGTGATTTTATTTGCTTAAAAATTTTTCGACTTGTCAATAATAAGCAATTTCAACTTTTCGGAACAACTTATACTAGCTGAAAAGTTATCCTGTTGTAAAGCAGCGGCAAATTGTTTAGCTCCCTAAATAGGAATATTTTTATCGCATAAGGACATGAATTCACGGTTGACGATTGTGATTCACTACACTAAGCCTTTTTTGTTTATTATTAAAAAGATGATCGTCTTTTTTTTCTAAAAGTTTGTCCTTGTTTTTTTTTAAGTAGTGGAAACAGATTAATGGGAATTTCAAATTTTTCAGAAATATCTTCTTTTTCTTATCACCCTTTTCTACTTCCACAATTAATTTGATATTCTTATTCAGTGCATTTTAAATTTGGCTTTAATATTTTTTACTTTTATCATTAATTACTACCTTAAATTCGTTACACGTACCAATACTACGACTCTAGCAGCGCCCGACAAAAGTTTCTGTCTGTAGTCGCCGCATTTTAGTGCACTGAAATTTTCCGAAATTCACCCAAATATTTGTGTGGGGTTTGGCTACGTGTCAAATATTATGTCGAGTAATAGAATATAATTCGATGAATATAAATACGATTTAAAGAGATAAAAATAAACTTACAATATAAAATAAACTTTATCGTTCGCAAAAAATAAATAGACCACGGAGACGGTGAATTCGAATCCTTTTAATCTACCATAAATTGCATTATGAATACACTTATTAAATGAACCCGCGGTAAGTTGCGTTTAATTATGCGCTTTTACGATTCGAAACTGAACAATTCTAATTTTAACCACTGCACTATGTTTCAAACACCTATTTTTTCCGTGCGAAATTAATAACTTTTAAAATATTAAACTTTTTGGAGCCACATTGAGAGGGAAGCTAAAGACAGGCATTTTCGGATAAATCTAAGAAAAAATTAACCCATTGGTGACCAATTAGATACAAAAAAAGTCAATTTATTTCATTATTTTTTTATTAAAAAAAATTATTTTACTTTAGTTTTCAGTCAAATTGATTGTATCAGTTAACTGCAATTCATTTTCTAGACACATTTGACTCAAAATATTTATTGAACTAGCGGATAAAAATTCGCCTTGTTAACATTTTAAATGATCAGAATTTTCAGATTCCATTACGGCTTCAAAAACCTCCTTTTGCATTTCAACAATTCTATTGTATTGTATGTAACACAACAGATTCTAAAGGAGCTCTTGCTACGGTCTCGGTTACTTTGATACCTTCTCGTCGGCATTTTGACTTCGCAGCTAGAATTTGGTTATAGTGAGGATATATGTCACAGTGTTTCGATTTACTTTCACGACGTATTGCGTTATACTGTGCTGTTGTGAAACTGTTTTCTATGAAAAAAGCTAACGATTCATCTGAAGAAAGAGGAATTGGTTTAGGTCGACTTTCTGAGTACTTCTTTTTAATTTTGGAAGGTCTTGTTGGACTTGCTATGGTTTCCTTAAGAACTGCAGCTAAGTTAGTATTGCCTTCCTTCCTAGCTGAGGTTGCTGCTGCTTGTACTAGTAAATCAGTTTGCCCTAATATAGCCGTTGAAAGTTTGGCTGCTGCTCTTCTTTTCCCATATTCCGACTTTTTGCAAAATGGAACCTCTGGACGTCCCACAGTGGAAGAAGTAGTTTTAATAGCTGCTTTTTTAATTTGGAAAGATATATCGCTATTTAGCCATGAAAAGTTTTCATTTCGAAACTGATTTTCTTTTCTTCCACTTTTTATCCATTTTGTTTCTAGATATTTGCAGAAAAGGCGTACCTTCTCCACCAATAACTTCTCGCAATGATCGTCAATCTCAGACGCATCAACTTTATTTAAGACATATTGGACAAGGATATCATTTTTTGAGTTTTTTGAGGGTTCTTTTAACCAAATTTCAAAAAGTTCGATTTTTTTCAAAGCATAGGAATATACAAAAAATGATATTATTCAGATTACGCAATATGAGATAAATCCTAGTAAATGAACTACACTTTATTGTATTCAAATATGTTTACATTTGGTTTGTTAAACGTTAACATTTTTTTAAAAGCTTACATGAAATTAAACTTTTGACAAAAACCCATTTGATTAAAGTTATGTTAAAAATTAAATTTTTCAAAAAAAATGTTAAAAATTTTCAAGAATTTATGAAACAAATCTTAAGTACTTACATAACATTATTCTCCATTACAAACTTTTTATAAAATTTTAACACACTTTTCACAATAAATGCTCAAACTTTCGATAAAAAAGTGATATTTTACAAAATTGTTTCAACACGTAAGGGAACAATGACTTCGACTGCGCGCTGTCAAACAGTATTTTGTATTTTTCAAAAAAAAAGTATGAATGTGTTTGAATTGGAGTATTAGTATCTGGTTGACAAAAAAAAAACAAAGCTATATGAATAATTTCGAAATTTGAATTTCGTACGGAAAAAGCAGGTGTTCTAAACATAGTGCACTGCTTACATCGCATATATACTGCAGAAATTTTTGTTGGAAAATTCCCCTGTTATCCACGATGTACTCGAACCCGCAACCTCATTCCCACCGGGAATGTGTCTCCACCATTAGACCACCATAGAGACGATGAACTCGTGTCCTTCTGATCTCCCATAAATTGCATTATGGAAACAGTTATTAAATGAAACCTACGGCAAATTATTAATTGGATATAATTATCCGCTTTTATAATGCAAAATTGAAAAATACTAATTTGAACTGTTTTTTACGTAGTATATGTAGGCCAGATTTTTTGAAAAATATAGTTAAGGAAGTTCGAGTTAGGAGAGTTCCAGTGTATTTAACTAATTTTTGTCTAAAACAATGATTCAAAAATTAAATATTTATATACTTTTTAATTTTTTTATATTAATTCGTGTACCTTTTTGTTTCTTTACAAAAATAACTTAATACATACATATTTAATTGTTAAAGTTACACTGGACGAGGAAATAAATCGAGCATATGTACATACATTATGAGGATAAACATTGTAATAAGAAATTTTAAGCATTATAAAAATATATAATTAATATATATATACGAGTATATTATATATATAGTATATATTTATAATATAGAATATTTTATAAATGATTTTTTACTGACCTTGCATTGTCCTGCCTTGTGCTATGCCGACGACGTAAAGATTTTTACAACTGTTCTTTCAATGAAGATGTCAATCGGCTTCAAGCGAACCTAGACCTTATTTCAGCTTGGTCTAAGTCTAATGGTCTTTGTTTGAACGTAGACAAATGTTTTTCCATGTCATTTATCCGAAAGTTATCTCCTAACTCTTCCTCACACTCCCTAGACGGACACTATTATAAAAGTTGACTCTATTAAGAATCTCTGTATGTTCTTCGATTCCTCACTGAGTTTTAATTTACCTATTCATAATATTTGTCGTTCTGGAGTTAAGAGTGCTAGATTTATAATGAGGATAACAGTATTTTAACGATATTGACTTATTGGAAAATACTGTTCTTTGCACTGGTCGTCAGTAAGCTGGAATATTGGTCGACTGTATGGTGTCCCTTATACGATTCGCAGATCGAACGCGTTCAACGTCGATTTCTGAAATTCCTTACTTTCAAATCTTCGGGCGTGTATCCTGATCCATCAGTGACATGTTATGTTGGAGGAGCACAATGTCCAACCACTGAAGGAACGCAAATCCAGACACAGTGCTCGTTTTATTTACAAGCTGATGAATGGCCGGATTGACTTTTCAGACCTCCTGGCCAAACTAAACTTCGAAGTTTCTCACTCCTCCAGAAGCGCTGCCACATTTGTTTACAGTACGCTGAAGACGAATCTTCTCTGGAAGGCTCCCCTGTGTCATATGTCGCTGAACGCGAACAGACTCTACAGTGACATTTTTGTAGGTTCTCTCACTTCTTAATTTTTGATTATTTTATTTATTTCATTGATTACGATTTATTTATATTTATTATTAAATGTTTAGTGGTATTACTTTTATTTTTACATTATTAATTACTTTTAAAATTTATTTTTACTGCATGTACTTCGTCTTATTTGCATTAAAATGTTTTGTCCTATAATTGGGTTAGCCTGTTGGACAATAAATATATTATTATTATTATATAAATATATTTTATTTTAGATATATGCACTTTAAAATATTCCCTTCAATATCAATTGCTCTAAGATAAAAATGAGATTCATTTGTCGGACTTTGGTCATCAATGATGATGCAATCCACAAATTATGCCGCACCAGAGAGAACTTAGACCCTGTCATGACTCACGAGTGCATTAAAATTAGATTTTTACATATCTCTTATTGTAATTTTCTTATTTTATAATTCACTTATATTTACTATATTCAATATCGATGTTATTAAATTGTCAGTATTGTATATATATATATAAAAACATGTATGTGTACCACAGTTCATCATTTGATAATTCTCAAAAAATGAATACTGTAAGTGTATGTAGGTGCAAAGTACACTAACTAAATATATAAAAATAACTAAAATAACAAAAAAATACATATAATCTATACAATGTTTACAAATTATTTGCAACTACAGCGAGAAAAATGAATTTTATAAATACAATATTATAATATGCATACTTTGCACTAATTTAATACAATGTTCTTCTAAACTATGTTAGGTCAAAATCATACTTACATATTATTAAATAAATAATCATATTTACACCGCTAATTCTTTTATAAGCATTTTTATATGATTTACACAGTTTTTTAATTAAATCGAACACGCTTACATGTTATATGGGACATTAGACACAGTTACGTAATTTTAGATAACACATATTTACGAAATCCAACTCTAAATTTGTAATTTGTTGCAAATATTCATTGGGCAACTACCAATAATTGTGCGTTAGAAAATTTGAAATATATTGGGAAATTTTAAGTAGTATATTCTGTTACGTAGACTTCCGCGGTCGTGGTCCATACTATCTGCTTCTTGGCGATCTGTCGGCACTCGTCTTTCTGAGCATTAGCGTTGTACTAGGTTGCTACGCGTAGCTGGTTCTGCACTTGCCGAGCATTGTCTGGAAACCGGACACCATATCTAATTCAATTCTACCAAGATCCTATCCCGTACTAACCATTACTATGGTCGTAATAGAGATCTTTAAGTACCCCAATAACCTTAACCGTGATGATGGCTACCCCTTACACAACGTCTGGTAATCCTGCATCTCCAAACAACTCAACCGCAATCGCAACGCTCCACTGACTCATGACCCATTACCCGTATATGAACCCGTCCACCATCGACTTACATAAGTTTCAGTGCGACAGACAGTAGCACTAGTTGAGACCTGAAGATGTCCCATATGAGTGGGTACGAAACGTCGGCAGTTATACCAGTGACGCGGTTCCAGCCCGGAAGCCCAGAAGCAGTTTAAGTAGTATAACTTACCGGATATTTTTATTAACGAAAAAATGTGTTGCGTAATACACATAAGTTAAAAATCTGTGATTGGTGTACAACCTTTATTGTTAGCATATGTAATATAAGATATGTATACGAGGTGTGGTTATAAAAAATAGTACTAATCATTCTGTGTGTTATAGAACAATTCATAACTTCTATTGAAGAAGACAGTGATAGTGATAGTGATAGTGATGATTCGGTATCCTCACCAGCATCAGAATGAATTCGAAAATCATGAAATATTTTACAAGATCAGATATTTTTGTCATTAATTTTAATTAATGATTATAAATTGTTACAGTTGTAAAATTTAAGCTATTTCCTGTTGTATTCGTTCCTTTTTTGTATCAAAAATATTAGATAAACTGATATATAAAGTAATTTGTTTGATTAACTTCAGTTCTCCAGTGGTTAATTTAAAAAAATGTAGTTATTTAATTTAACGGTGAAATGCCTCAAAATAAAATAAGTAGTTGTTTAAAATTCATTAAGAAATATTGCAGATCGTATCTAAAAACATTACATAGAATGTTAGCAATTACTCAGTAGTTAAAAAGATCACAAATAAAAAAAAGAGCCTACACTAAGACCTTAAATGAGACAGCAATGAAAGGTGAAATTTATGAGTGATTTAAATGATATTTTACATTTATTGATTATTGAATGTCACATTAAGTAAGTAACAACGTTCAATTCAGTCGCTAGGTCGTTAATATGTCGTAGCCGATAATAAGTTTCCGAATAAAACAACGGAAACCGGTGTTCCTGAGACTTGGCTTGATAACTTAGGGGTGCTTGACAAAGGTCTATATTGACTTTAAGTTTCCGATAGTACAAACTAATAGACATCGAATTTAAAATACTTATCCAAGCAGTCTAATTCATTAATGTTACGGCTAAGTTTTGCAAAACAATAAATATGCACAAATAACAGCCCCCCACGTCATATACGTCACCAGTAGAAAGTTATTGTTTTCGGGGTATTTACTCCATAAATTCACAAGGAAATTATTGGATAATTTGAGCCGCCCTTTCTAAATCGAGAAAACGCAACTTTACAACTCTCGCATTCAGGGACAAGTGATGTTAATCTTACGCGCAATACGACTTTTGAGTAAATCACGATTGCCGGTAGAACGACCCAGTCATGTGAATAAAATACGTGTCATTATTAGTCGAACACTGATGGACTTAAAGAATTATTCATTATTTATATGAAAAATTACAAAAATAAGAGACATGACTTTTCAATAGATAAGTGATCAATAAGGTTGATATATAACCCCTTTCCACATTAACTTTTGTAAATTCTGTATACGATTTCGACAACCAAGTTGTCATCATCAGCAAATAATTTCAAAGTGTCGCACCTGGTAAAACACGGCGAAAAACAATTGTACGAAAATCAAACTCCGTACGCGATCCACACCGCTCAAAACCAAGATGTACACTGTGTTTGTTTCACAAGATTTTTAAAAATTATTTTTACTTAAACTAACATGCACTACATTGAAAACGGGGGTTACGGTCAAGACAAGTGCCTGCCTATGATTTATTATATTGTTCCTCCTCTGACATAAAGTAGAGAGAAAAGGGACGATTGTAAAGGGCCTGTCTCATTATTGTTCACCTCATGGTTTAAATTCTTAAAGATGTGCATGCTTTCATACGTGTCTAGTTCTCGATAATTATACACGTTTTTTATCAAATGTAAACAATCCATATTAACACTGTGGTTATTTTCTAATACATGTCTCGCTATACCCGATTTTTCCGGTCGGTTGAATTTTATGTGCGAAAAGTCTTCTTTATACCTGGTTTCGATCAATCTTTTAGTTTGGTCGATGTATTGTCTATTGCACTCTAAACATTCAATTCGGTAGATTCCCGATTTTTTATTTTCTTCGATTTTGTCTTTTGCATTTCCTAAAAGCGTTTTAAGAGAATTATTGGGGCGGAAACAGACTTGAAGTCCGCGCTCTTTAAAAATACTATTTAGATTTTTTGTCATACGATGATAAGGTAAACAAACAAACTGCTTTTCCCGATTGCTCTGTGGTGATAGACATGTGGTGTCTTATGTTGGCCTTTCTAATTAATCCATTGATTATTTCCGAATCAAAACCGTTGTATATCGCGATATTCTTAATGACGTTCAATTCTCTTTCATATCTTACATTTGTTAGTGGGAAATTGATCAAACGATTAATAAGAAAATTGAATGAAGCCATCTTTTGTTGCATGCTATGATTTGAATCCGCCGTGATGAATCTATTGACATTGGTTTCTTTTCGGAAAATATCAATTTCTATTTTGAGATCATTCCTAATAATTAAGTTATATATCAACCTTATTGATCAAGTCAATCAACCACAGGCTCCATCAAATTTCAACTAATAGATAAGTGGCTGGAAATAATATAAAAGACATGATATTCAAGTGAACGAATTTTAAAACAAATTTCAAAGCAAAATAACGTAATTTCAGAAGCTTAAATATTGTTAAGACGATAACAATCTATATATAATATAAGTTTTGCCAGAAGATAGTAGAAATTCAATTTATAATGAATTAGTTTCTTTAGCAAAAATAAGCCAAACGTAACGTGGTCTCCAGTGAAGGTATGGAGAAAGCACTAATGTTCCATAAGTTCAACAAAGTTTCAACAAGTCGAACTCAATGAAAAACATTTAGAACGAGTCAAATATTTTGTGTCACTGATGAAAAATACGCAAAATTTTAAGGAAATCGCATGTTCAATGAAAAAACATTGATTTAAAACATTCCACAACCCTAAAATATATTGTCGCAATCTTAATTCGCATACTATATTTTAGAAACGTAATATAGAAAATTTTTGTAAAAAACTGATTTTTTCCAAAAAACAACTACGAATACTATCTCAAACAATCAATATGTCTGTTTAAGTATGTTAAATAAGTAAGTTTTGCAAAGCCGGTGCCACTCCATAGACGCTTTCAAGCATAAAAATTGCATATATCTTAATAGGTAATAGTTATGATTGCGTAAAGTGTTTTACGAACCTTACAAATAAGTATGTGTAATAAACGACTGTTTAAAACTCACTCAATATGTACGTATTTTTCTTTTAATGCCCTTCTTCTCACAATTTCCGAAAATTGTACATTTTTTATAGCGACATATTATTTTATATTTGTCAACATAAGCTCCCTTAACTTCAGTTCTCTTACGCCAGCATTCCTGCAACTATTTTATTACATCAGAAAAAATTATGTTATGTATCTGTGCTTCGTCAGAAAACTGTTAAGTGTTCAAGTAGAATAACGCGATAATGTGAAATTCCTTGTAAAGCTCCAGATCATGACTACCCTTCACGAACGAGTACGAAGACGACGACGACGACGACCTAATTCGTGAAAAACAAGTCATGGTTTCTTAATCAGGACGTTGCTTTGGTCTATACTACACTACCTGTCGCAGAGGTTTTGACCAAATATGAGGTCTCTTCGTTAGAATATCCATCCTACTCACCGGATCTCGCCCAATGTGACTTTGTCTTCTATTTCTCAAGGTCGAATCAGTAGTACAAGAAACCAGACTCGACACAGTAATAGCTGTGAAAAAGCGAGGTTGGCGATGAACTTACTTTCATAAGCATTACTTCGACGAACGAAAATTCGTATGGAGCAATGTAGGGATCGTTGAAGGGAGTAGTTATATTGAAGAGGATGTTAAAAAATCAGTAAAATATTTGATAAGCACACCTCTTATTCATCTAAGTTAGCCTTGCGAAAAATATTCGTATTAGAAAGCTTCGTATAGAAATTGGTTGAACAATATCGTATCTACATATCTTAACTGAATAAGACTTAGAAAATGCGAACCTAGTTAAGCGAACCTTACTCGGTTAAGCGGAGCTTTGGTCGGGCGGATTGTTTTGTTTGCTGCTCGTGAGAACAGTATGGAAAAGGTAGCAAAACCCAAAAAAGAAAAAAGATACAAAAGAACAAGTTCAGAATACAAGGATTAATCAGAGCTATCTACTCAGGAAGTGGATGTGATGTCTAACGAGTAGACACAATCATCTAGTTGATCGGTAAATATATATTATAATAGAACTTCTATGGTTAAAATACAGTGGAGCTAGTGAAATAGGACCACAGAGGCTAAGAAAACGTAATCAAGGTGTACTTCAATGGGAATACAAATAGAGTCAAGACTCCAGAGAAACATGAAGATTTTATGACTACCTCAAATAATCTTAAATATTAAAAGTACAATAGAAGTGTTTTTATACATAATGGTAGTAAGCGTAAACGCTTGTGATGCGTATCACATGCTTAGATAAATGTCTAAAAAATTAATCACAAACGTCTTATATTATATTTTTATTTATCAAAATAATTATTAATACATTCTTCTGCAAAGATTGTATTACGTATATGTTATTATGTGTATTTAGGCTTCATAAACTAGTTCGGTTCAGTTTAGGGAATGGGACTTCCTAAATTTGGAATGTTTTTCGTCCGCGAACTGATTTTCTAATAAGCAATCAGTTACAGACTTGTTCGTAGTCATGGACATGTGAATTGCCTGGCCGATGGTGTGGCTATTTAGGGTTTTGAGATTACTGGCTAGGCCAAGTATTTCACAGCCTTTTATGAATTTAGTTATGACATCATTCCCATAAAAACCATATTCATTTGTTTGATAATCCCACGGAGCGATGTAATGATACGTTGTCCAGTCCATCTTTTCTACAGTTTCTACTAATTTCTTGTCGTTATCTTCACTGAAACATATATTAATATATTCAAAACTACATTAATTCAATAATTATATACTTACTCTATTTTATAGTTGCAACCCCGAATTTTGGATGATGTTTCAATGAGCGATATCAAATGTATTGTAATGAGGTATCTCATCATACCAATCAATATAACCGATTCTAAGATACCTTCTCCCCAATATTCTGCCGGGGCATTTATAGGAAGCAGTAGTGCAAATATTATATATAATAATGCAAAGTACCTGCAAATATACATTCACAAATATAGACGTACAGACATATGAATGGGATCTGATTGAAACATCGCCAGAACAATTCTTTTCTGTCGAGACGTATGGTACGATATTCAAAAAAACAAAAATTCATTCTCGCTATTTTTTTGATGAAAATGCAACTTTATTGTGAAAAAATGTTTACGAAGAATCATTCAAAATATTGCCCATCGCTAGCGACAACTTTTTCCCATTTTTCTGGCAGAGCTCGAATACCGTCACACGGTAGAAGTGTTCGTCTTTTGAGGCTATCCACGAATCAAGCCATTTTGAGATGTCTTCATATGAGCGGAACTGCTGATTAGCCAGACCATGTGCCATCGAACGGAACAAGTAATAATCGGATAGCGCAATATCTGGGGAATATGGCGGGTGGGGTAGGATCTCCCATTTGAGCGTTTCTAAGTAGGTTTTAACGAGTTTGGCAACGTGAGGCCGAGCGTTGTCATGCTGTAGAATCACTTTTTCGTGCCTCTGCTCGTATTCTGGCCGCTTTTCGCGCAGTGCTCGGCTCAATCGCATCAATTGAGTTCGATACCGTTCCCCAGTGATGGTTTCGTTCGGTTTCAACAGCTCATAATAAATAACGCCGCCCTGGTCCCACCAAATACACAGCAAAACTTTTGTTGCGTGAATATTCGGCCGAACCGCCGACGTAGAAGCATGACCGGGCAGTCCCCATGATTTTGTTTTCTATGGGTTGCTGTAATGAATCCATTTTTCATCACCCGTAACGATGTGATGAAGAAAACCCTTCCTTTTTTCCGCTGGAGCAGTTGTTCACAGGCGAAACACGACGCTCAACGTCTCTTGGCTTCAAATCATAAGGAACCCAAGTTCCTTGTTTTTGAATCATTCTCAACGCATGCAATCGCTGGGAAATGGCTTGGCGGGTAACTCCTAATGCTGAAGCAAGCTCTTTTTGCGTTTGGCACGTCTTCCTTCACGCTAACGGTCGTCAACATCGAAATTACCGTCTTTGAAGCGACGGAATCAATCACGGCACGTTGTTTCCCTTAGAGCAGCATCTCCGTAAACTTTTTGGAGCTCTCGATGCGCTTCAGCCGCCGTTTTCTTTGAATGAAAGAAGAAAAGCAACACTTCCCGCAAACGACGATTATTTGGCACAAAATCAGACATTTTCACACAATCAAAAGTATATGACACAAAAACAAAATCACTAATGTGTCAAAGCGGTTTGTTTACCATTCTTCTAAGCTTGTTTCATGACGTTTTAGTTATGTCACAATCGACCAGCATTTATTACTGGAGCCATCTCTTGAAAAACACTGAGAACTTAGTTGCGCACCTAATAGTATTTTATAAGAAAAGAAAATAGTCAATTAAATGACAACGTACATACATATATGTATTTATATTTAAACAGAATTTAAATTATTGTAGTGTGATTTGTAGTTGTGATTATTTTCTTAAACAATCTGCAACTAAATAATTAGATAGAAGAACAAGCAAAAGATAACTAAATAAGTATATTATTATACTTATTTATACTGTTTAATAATAATTGCAATTCAGTAATAAATACTTAAAAATACAGGTCGTGCTCTAAATAAATAATCTGAATAAATTTGAAACTATAATACATATAATCTGGTACGTAGACTTCCGCTGCCGACGTTTCGTTCCCATTTGTATGGGACATCTTCAGCGCTCAACTACTGCACTGAAACTGAGTTAGTTTCAGTGCAGTAGTTGAGCGCTGAAGATGTCCCATACATATGCATATTAAGAAATTTTATGTAATTAAATTATCGTCATTTTCATTTTAAATTGATATTTAATAATATAATTTAAAAGTGTTTACACGTCTTATTCCGCCTGCACACGCACAAAACCAACTTACCATACATATTTTGTGGGTCCGCCCGGAACATATGTATGTATGTGCAAATTGCGCTATACTGTGAAATGATATTAGAAATACGCACATGTACGAGTGGGATAGAAACCAGGACAATATAAACACACCGAAGATGAGTCAAACGAACCGTTAGTAAACACATGTACAATAAAAAGTAAAAACAGATGCAAAGTTCACACTTTTGGGCAACCACATAGATGGATGTTTTATTTTATTGGAATAAAATTAAAGTAGGAACACTACCTAGATTCACATAGACCTTTTTAGAGTATCGAAAATAAAATATTTACAAAATAACCATTACTCAATTATAAAAAATTTAGACCAGAAAATAGGGAAAAATATTACAGAAGCAAATACAAAAACAAAGTACTGCATAAATTTATATTTGAATACGAGGCTGACAGAAATAATAGAAAGAGATTGCGAGAATGTGCGGGATTTATTTTTTAAAACGATGACGGAAACAAAGATTGTTTAAAACGAAGTTCAATTTTCCTATGAGTAATTTAACGTAGGAAGAATTAAGTTCAATTTGCGAAGTATTAAATACAAATGAAGACGCAAATAGCAAAGAATTAATCGATATATTGTGTAAAAAAAACTAAGTAATTTATCTACTTCAAGTGAAAAACAATGTTGAGGTTGATAACGAAACGAAAACAAAATTATAAATTCAAATGAAGCAAATGACTATAGAATATGTATATCATCTTCTCGAACTCCTCATAATTTAACACCGAAATGACGGAAAAAACTATTAATTTACTAAAGGGTTTTCCAATAGGGACTTGACAACTTTTAATTCAATTTGTGAACGCACCCTTTCACTAATCATCGAACTGTCACTGTCAATTTATTCAGTAAACTTAACATTTTCATCATGGTAAAGTACACGAACGAACAACGTCTGCAAATTATAAAAATTTACTACAGAAATTCGGAGTCGGTGACCGCTACTTTAAGAGCGTTAACTCCGATTTTCGGTCGTAATTCTCGCCCTAGTAGACAAGCAGTAACAAGTTTAGTGCAAAAATTTGAGTCTACATATTCATTGTGTGATGTTGCCGTGCCAGTGAGACAACGGATTGGTCGAAGTGTTGAAAATATCGCTCCCGTTGGAATGTCCGTAGCAAATGATCCAAATCAGTCAATTCCACGGCGTTCTCAAGAGTTGAGCATCGCCCAGACCACTTTATGGCGAATTTTGCGTAAGGATCTTGGTTTACACCCATACAAGATCAAGCTGACTCAAGAATTGAAGCCGATGGACCATTTGAAGCGATGTACGTTCTCCGATTGGGCTCTGGAAAAGATGCGCCAAGATGATCAATTTCATCGCAAAATCATTTTCAGTGACGAAGCTCATTTTTGGCTCAATGGGTTCGTCAATAAGCAAAATACGCGTTATTGGTCGGGTGAAAATCCACATGTGCTTCATGAAATACCACTTCATCCACAAAAAATAACTGTTTGGTGCGGTTTGCATGCCGGCGGCATCATAGAGCCATATTTTTTCGTCGACGATAATGATCGTCACGTTACTGTGAATGGTAATCGTTATCACGCCACGATTACCGATTATTTTTGGTCCGAATTGGAAGATATGGACTTGGACAACATGTGGTTTCAGCTGGACGGTGCCACAAGAGTAAGTTTGATGAGCGTGTTATCTCAAGAAATGGACCAGTCGATTGGCCGCCTCGTTCGTGCGATTTAACGCCTCTAGACTTTTTTCTTTGGAGCTACGTCAAGTCATTGGTCTATGCCAACAAGCCGACAACGTTGGAAGAGCTCAGAGCCAACATTGAATGCGAAATAGCAGCCGTTTCGGCCGAATTGTGTGGTCGAGTCATCGAAAATTGGGTCCAACGAATCGACCGCTGCAAACGTACCCGCTGTAGCCATATGAACGAAGTCGAGTTCCATTCATAAATGTTTTGATTGTATTTCAACTCGATAATAAAGTTTTTGAAATATCTCAAATGGTCTGCATTTTATTTTGAAAAAAAGTTGTCAAGTCCTTATTGGAAAACTCTTTAGATGGAATTTCTCTTTAAATTCGCAAAAAGATTGTTAAAAGGAGAGTCGTTGTCTTTTATAAGGGCAGAAAGAAGAATAACGTCATGGGTGATATTAAAAATTGGAAAATCTATGAATAACGAAAGAAAGGGAAAGGTGAAACTTTCTCTTAATATTTCTTACCTAAGAGAGAAATTGCAGCACAAGGACGCATTGAAAAAGAATTGATAGAATAGGTTATCGAGGACATTACTGGTGACGAAACAAACAGAATAATGCTGTACGGAGCATAATAGAATTCAAAGAAAAGCTGAAAGAGTATGAAGAACTTTAAACGATTTCGGTTTGTACCATATCTTACCTGCACAAGCATAAAAACTCAAGACTTGAATTTAGCCACTGGTTAGTTTGAAATCGAAGACTTTGTTGGAAAATATTGTTTAGTGATGAAGTCTCCTTCACCAAAAACAGCACCAATAACACAAGATAAATTTTGTTTGGTGTGGTTTTATTGACGACCATCTCAATAGAGGAACATCTCACAGCAGTTCCTTATTTAAGTCTCCTGCAAAATGACCTTACAACATTACTGAATGACGTTCCTCTGAATGTAAAACGACGAATGTGGTAAAAGCTCGATGGTGCACCTCCGCACTTTGGAAAGTAAAAGTGTGGTATTTTATCAGGATGATTCAAAATCACACAAATTTAATGATCAACATAAATAGAGCAAGTTTTTGTATAAATGAGGAATTTTGAAGGTCGCAAAACGTTATCGAAGAAAACGAGCAATATAAAATTGATTGATGGGAAAAAGAGAAAATATGTACGACTGCTATAATTGATTTCTCCTTTGAAGGTCGCAAAACGTTATCGAAGAAAACGAGCAATATAAAATTGATTGATGGGAAAAAGAGAAAATATGTACGACTGCTATTATTGATTTACGAGGGGGTACGCAAAAGTAACCGGAATGGCATAGGAATGGAACAGCACGCATTCCTGCTGCTAGGTGCGCGTAATGTAACTTGTTCCGCGTTCGGCGCAGTCGGTTCTTTCGTCGAATATGGTTGTGTCTTTTTACAGTGTATTTCTTGTAAAAGCATTTTCGTTGCTCGTCGTTTTCTGTAATATCGGACTTAAGTGAACAACGTGCGGGTGTAAATTTGAAGGTTCTGAGACTGCGTAACAGTGTGCGACAAAAAAGGCCCGATATGTGGCAAATGGGGAATGGTTTTTCCACCATGACAATGCACCTGCGCACACAGCCTTGTTAGTTCGTTAGTTCTTGGGTAAAAACAGCATGAGTCTTCAGCCCCACGCCCCCTACTCACCTGATCTTAATCCATGCGACTTTCTTTGTTTCCACGAATGAAGAGGGACATGAAAGGACATTATCTTAACGGCGTGAAAGAAGTGAAGAAAAAAACGACACCGCAGCTCACAGCCATATAGAAAAATGAGATCGTACAATGTTTCCAACAAAGAATCACCGATTAGACAAGTGTATAAAGTTAAATGGATAGTATATTGAAGGTATTATGATTGTTTTATAAAGAAAATAAAATTTTTGTACAGAAATTCCGATTATTTTTGGGTACCCCTTCGCATACTCCTTAATGGGACAGTGCTTAAAGAATGAATAGCAGAATTTAACTTCGAAAATAAATTCTATTTACTTTATTGTTTTTTCTTATATTAGAAGCACCTTTATGTTTTATTTTATGCAGAAATTTTTAATTTTTTTTTTGACTGATGTATTATGTATAATAATATTGTATGGTATATACGTAATACTTACTTTTTCTGGAACATAACAACAGCATCATTTTCTAAATCCGACATATCAACATGTTCTTTTAATTTTTCATATCCACCAACAGGTTTTGTAACTCTAGACAATGTTTGCAAATGAAAAATCGATTTACTGTGATTGTAGCGATCCAGTTTCGTTCCGAAATATTTGTGATGTAATCTGTGCTCTAAAACCCAACTGTATATTGTTCCTTGCCCAGATATACAAAAGCATATCATTAAAAATACTCTAAGCTTCCAGTCTGCTGCGTATGATCTGTGGGCCCATAACCTGTGAGCTCCAGCTGTTGCTCCAAGTACTCCGAGGAATATCAAGAAAATACCTACAGTATTATTAAATTTATCAGTAATATTTTATTTTCAAAATGTATACTTACCAAAAATATACGTTAAAACTGATATGTTTTTTATCATAAAAGGTGCATATAATGAAAATATATGTAAATTCAAATAGAGGAGAACAATTACAAAATTATTTTCTCTAGTAATTCGCAGAGCCTTTTCCCCGACATCAGCCATTATCGAATTTCTTTCGTGAACAGTATCGTTTCTGGAGAACTTCAATACGAATGATTTTAACTTTAAATAAAAACAATAGAAATACTTATGTTAATTCGGAATTGTGGAGACAGCAAAATGTATTTTTTAATAATTCATTACCTACGGCGGTAAAGGTCATATTCGGCAACATTTAAAATTTTAGAAATCAATATAATGAAAATATAATTTGATTTTATTTGGGTAGGGTGTTTCTTTAAGAGCTTGAGAAATTAAAATTATAATACAAGACAGAAATATTGTTGGAATGAAATTTTTTTGATTATAATCTGGTAGATAATTTCATGGCATTTATTTTTTAAATATGATTTCCAGCATACGAGGGAGCGTTTTTATATTCGCGGAATGGGGGACAAGGGGTGGAAATAAAAAAACCAAATTATTTTTCTTTTTCAATATATTCACCTGCAAGACGGATACATTTTTCACATCTTTCAATTAATTTATTTATACCCTCATAAAAAAATGATTTCTCTTTATCTGCAAAATATGCCGAAACTGCCTCCTTGACTTCATCATCGGCAGTAAATTTTTTACCCCGCAGCTCTTTTTTCATTTTCGGAAACAGGTAATAATCACTCGGGGCCAGGTCTGGGCTGTAGGGTGGGTGATTCACAATTTCGAAGCCCACCTTATGCAGGGCAGCTAACGCAACGCGGCTCTTGTGAACGGGCGCGTTGTCGTGCAAAAGCAGAACACCTTTTGTCAATTTTCCCCGTCTTTTCTCTTTAATGGCTTCTTTTAGTCGCTCTAATATTGAAGCGTAATATTCTCCGGTTATAGAAACACCTTTATCTTTATAATCAATCAACAATATTCCTTCCGAGTCCCAAAATACCGTTGCCATGAGTTTCCCAGCTGATTGTGACACTTTAAATTTCTTGGGAGGTGCTGTGCGCTTTTTATGCCACTGCATGGAGTCTTGTTTGGACTCAGGTTCATAATGATGAACCCGAGTTTCGTCTCCAGTAACAATTCCACTCAATACACCATCCTTGTCTTCATTACAGAGGTCCAAAAAGACACGCGAACACTCTACGCGCTGTTGTTTTCGCGGCGGCGTGAGCATTCTCGGCACCCATCTTGCGCTGACCTTAGACATGCCGAGATGATCGTGTAGGATTTTAAAAATTGTTGTATCGGATACTCCAACCATTTCTGCGAGTTGTTTCTTCTTTAGTCGAGCATCTTCGAGTACAATTTGTTCAACTTTTTGGATAAGTGCTGGCGTGGTCGCCTCAATGCTCCTGCCCGGCCTCGGGTCGTCTTCAAGGGATTCCCTTCCTTGTTTAAATAAACTATGCCACTTGTCCACCATGGTTTTTCCTGGACAAGAGTCGCCGTAAACCAATGACATCTCATTCATTATGGTCGCGACTGATTTTCCTTGCCTGGTAAGGAACTTTATAACGGCACGATATTCGATTTTTTCCATATTTCACTTTTCACTCCTGATTATGTTACTTGGTTGACGATAGCACAAAGACTAACTGTCTAATAACAATGAAACTTCGTATTTATACTAATCATGAGTCGCTGCACAGGCCACGCCTCCAATGCGCCTACTCACCCCTCTACAACCCGCTCATTCCGCGAATATAAAAACGCTCCCTCGTATGTCCGCCGCGGCTACGAGTTACATGGTCCATTCGATCGGTCCAATTCTTGACTATTTTTCCAATAAATCTGGCCGTATGGCGGCTTGAATATTGGCTTCCAATGTTTCAAGAGTTGCTGGTCTGTCGGCATAAATCAATGACTTAACATAGCCCGATAAAAAGTAATCCAGAGGCGTTAAATCGCAAGAACGAGGGGGCCAGTAAACAGGGCCACTTCTGGAAATAAAGTTGTCACCAAGTTGATTTTGCAATAAATCGATTGTTAGGCGCGCTGTATGGCAAGTTGCGTCGTCCTATTGGAACCAAATATCGTCGATGTTTAGCCGATTAATTTTTGGAAACAAAAATTCAGTCAGCATGGCTCGATAGCACTCGCCATTCACCGTAATGGCAGCTCCTTCCTTATTTCGAAAGAAATAAGGACCGATGATGCCACCAGCGTATAAACCGCACCAAATAGTCAATTTTAATGGATGTAATGGTGATTCGTTAACAGCGTGAGGATTGTCTTCACTCCAAATACGGCAATTTTGCTTATTGACCTAGCCATTTAACCAGAAATGAGCTTCATCACTAAACACAATTCTTTGATAAAAATGCTCATTTTCGGCCAGTTTCAAATGGGCCCAATCAGCAAAAATGCAACGCAAACGATGGTCGTTTGGCTTCAATTCTTCCACGAGCTGTATTTTATAGGCACGTAAGACAAGATCCTTACGCAAAATTTTCCACGTAGTCGAAGGACAAAGGCCAACAGTTGAGAACGACGACGAATCGACATTTTGGCGTCTTCTTCAATACTTTGCCCTACAGCAGCAATATTCTCTTCGGTACGCACATTTCTTTGCCTTGTTGATGGTTTAGAATCGGGAAGAGTAAAATCAGTGCGAAAACGATTAATGACTGCACGAATTGCTTGCTCACTAGGCCGATTATGTTGACCGTAAAATGGACGAAGTGCTTTATGAACTTCACGAACAGATTTATTTTTTGAAAGTAAATTTCCACAATTTGGAAGCGTTGTTCTGGCGTTAAACGATTCATGATGACTTGCCAAACCTTACTGAACAGAAATGTCAACACAGTCTGACATTGTCAGCTGTCAAACCATAATTATCGATATCGATAGTTCTCATGCATCTTAAAAAGCACCCATTATTTAAATAACGCTGTACATGTATGTAGTGTCTTCAATATTGTCATAACATTTGAAATATGTTGTAATAAGATTTAAAATTCGATTACGCGATATTTCAATAAATAAATAGTCACTTTCAGTAAGAAAAAAAATTGTAAAAGAAGTTAAATTCGTACAACTTTGTTTCTTTTAAATGAAAGCATGACGGTTTGCGGCTTTTAAAGAATATCATTGCACCTATATATTGGGTCTGGGAAAAAGTTCGTGGCGTTTTTTCAGTAAAATTCAACTGGTCCCCGCATGGCGCGTGGACGAATTCATTTAAACCGAATATGCTCCATTATTATCGACAATGTTTCGCCATTTTTTTGGTAGATCCATGATCCCATCGGTGAAAAACTTCTGTGGTTTCTGGTCGAAAAACTGAATCAAGTAGTTTTCACAGGCTTCTTTTGAAACCAACTTAATTCCATTGAGAGAGTTCTGCAGAGATCGAAACAGATGATAGTCAGAGGGTGCTATATCCGGACTGTAAGGTGGGTGCATCAAAACTTCCCAACCAAACTCTCTCAATTTTTGACGGGTCATCAAAGAAGTGTGTGGTCGGGCGTTGTCATGATGGAAGACAACACCTTTGCTATTAATCAATTCGGGCCGTTTTCTTTCAATCGCCTGGCGTAATCTCTCTAGTTGTGCACAGTAGAGTTGAGAATCAATCATCCGACCAGTTGGAAGTAGCTCGTAGTGGACGATTCCCCTCCAGTCCCACCATACACACAGCATCACTTTTTTTGGCGTCAATGTTGGCTTAGCGAACGCTTGTGACGGCTCACCATCCTTTATCCACGATCTTTTACGCTTCCGATTATCGTACGTAATCCATTTTTCATCTCCGGTTATTAAACGTTTCAGAAACGGCTCGATTTCATTCCGTTTCAGCAGCGCATCGCAGATGTTAATTCGGTCCATCATGTTTTTCACGCTCAACTCATGAGGAACCCATACGTCAAGCTTTTTTTTGTAACCAGCTTTGTGTAAATGGTTCAAAACAGTTTTGTGGTCAATGCCTAGCTCCATGCCAATATCGACACTGCTGATATGCTTATCTTGTTGGACTTTTTCAAGAATTTCATCAGATTTTTCAGTGATTGGACGACCGGAGCGTGACTCATCTTTCACATTGAAATTTCCAGAACGAAAGCGAGCGAACCATTTCCGCGCAACAGATTTCGATAAAGTACCTTCACCGTACACAGCACAAATTTTATCACAAGCCTGCGCAGCGTTCTTCCCCTTATCATAATAATATTGCAGAATATAGCGAAATTTCTCATTATTCTTCTCCATTTTCAAGTGCGAATAACTTTCCAACCACTGCACCGATTACAATGTTTCTACGCTCAAACTAACGTTCGGAAGGTCATATAAAAAACGAGCCGTCGGTGGTGTCGCTGTGACTTGTTGTTCTTTAGTTATCGGCAACCAATGCCATCTATCGGGAAAAACGCCACGAACTTTTTCCCAGACCCAATATTTACTTTAGTTGTAATTTTTCCTTAATACGCCAATAACATAATTTATTTTAAAATTTTGAACAAAAAGCAATTTAAAATGCATTGAATCAAGAAGTAATAGTTACTATTCTTAATCATTAGTTACTGACAATTCTTATTTGCCTAAAATTTTAATCCTCGGGTCGATGCAAACGTAACCCATCCCAAACATAAAACTGTTTAAAATACCGAGTGTTTCAAAAAGAATATACAAATAATGTCAATATAATAAGTAATAAATAATAATTTAATAATTCAAAATTCAATTATTTTTAATTTAAAATAAATTAATTTAAAAAACATGATACAAGAAATTATTATACAATATATGCGGCGCGTAACAACATACATACGATACATGACGTTTTCAATATTAACCAATATTTAGTTATTATTTGAAAATTATATATCCGTATGCTAGTTCTACGTTCCTTTGCTTATTTCTAGATATTCCTACAGTAAAATCAAATCATTTTCATTCCATTATATGCCTTTAAGTCCCATGCAATTACATTTATCCATTTAGTATTAATTTAAGTTGCTTTAAAAAAATCCTTCTCCATTCTCTATCGATAAACATGTGATATCTTCCCTATGACTTACTATTATTATATTTCTAACTTGATTTTAAATATGTTTACAAATACAAATTTCCAGTTTAAAATCTTCTTTGAGTATTTTATTTAAGTATAGATACATCAAATAATAAAAGAATATATCAAAATTTAAAGTGAATACTTAGATTTATAAGTAGTTTTTATACGACAAAATTATGAAACATAGTCGTATATGTATAAATAATGCTTATTAAAACAGTACACATGGTGTGTCATTTGAATGTCCTTTCCAAGTTGACTATTATCAATTGATTCTTCTCATACTTATGTTTAAAACATAACAATATATATACATATATGCATATGTATACACACAACGCATGGCTTGCAAAATTGTCTAATTTCATCATGCCACAATGAATGCATTTAACAGGTCAGGTTAGATGACATTGCACTAGTTTATGAATTATAAATTCCTAATCAAACAGTACGTATTCTTCGGACTTCTGTGATAAGGGACCGTGTTTACGATCCTTAATGGTAAAACAAAAGTATTTAAAACGGACAGCCCACCTTTATCGCAAGATAGTCTACGAGGATAGTTTGACAAGTAGTGAGAATGACACATAGGTGGCGCTCTAATTGGTAAAACAAACGCACTGTAATTTAGGTTGCCTATTTATATGTTTACATTCCGATATTTAGATAAATCAGTTGATTAGTTTATTTTTGACAGCTGATTGAAAAAGAAGCAACACGTCGTTTTGTTAAAATGGAAAAAGCAGAGTATCGTGCGGTGATTAAATACTTCGTAATTAAGGGTGTGAAAGCTACCGAAATAAAAGATGAGTTACGGGAAACATTAGGTGAATCTGCTCCATCATCCGCCACAATAAGTAGATGGGTAAATGAATTTAAACGTAGTAGAACAAGCTGTGTTGATGAAGCGCGTTCTGGAGCACCCAAAATCGTGACTTCTAAGGAAATTATTATAAAAATCCATAATATTATTACGCAAGATCCACGACTCAAAGTGAGAGAGATAGCAGACATGGAAAACATTTCAACAGGAAGCGTACACCAAAGTTTAACGAAAGAATTGGGCCTTTCCAAGTTTTTGGCAGGATGGGTGCCGTGATTGCTTACGACAGGTCAAAAGTTCACTCGTTTGCGCATTTCCAATGAGTGTTTGGACCTTTAGAAGCGGAATCCGGTTAATTTTTGTAGGCGATTTGTTACTTGCGATGAAACTTGGATACACTACAGTACACCCGACACTAAAAAACAGTCGAAACAATGATTAGAACGTGGTTCTGCACCTCCAAAGAAAGCGAAAACCACTTTTTCGGCAAACAAGGTGATGACATCAATTTTTTGGGATTGAAATGGCATTTTGCTCATTGATTACCTTCAGGAAGGTGCCACAATAAACGGGCAATATTATGCAGAACTTCTACGAAAATTAAATGTTGAGATTGGTGCTAAACGGTCAGGAATGGCAAAGAAAAAGATTCTGTTTCACCAAGATAACGCTCCCTCGCATACCAGCACAGTTGCGATGTCCAAAATCCACGAGTTGCATTTCCAATTAGTACCGCATGCGCCTTATTCGCCGGATCAAGCCCCTTCCGACTTCCTCCACCTTTTTCAAAAATTGAAAACGGCACTAGGTGGAAAGAAATTTCCGTCTAACGACGAGCTTATCATCTTTGTAAATGAGTATTTTGCAAGCCTTCCGGTATCGCACTTTAGAGATGGCATAAGGGCATTGGAGCACCGTTGGAATAAATGTATTGCTCTTTTAGGAGAATATATTGAAAAATAAAAATTATTTTGTATTTAAAAAATTCGGTTTTCTTCTCCATTCTCACTACTTGTCAACCTACCCTAGTATGACTACAGAAGTTTAGAAAAAAGATTCAGTCCTTAAAAACTTTAAATTTTAAATACAAAAGACGACATCGAAATTTAAAAATAAATAAATGAAAAGTCTTACGATACCGACTGACAATTATTCTGACCACCAAATAATTAACTGACATATGACTGAAACGATATTACGAAATTATCATTCATGGATACTGAACGAGTTTTCATTTACTCATATTGAAATTGTAACATGACTTTTCCATACTGATATAGAACAAGGAATTAAATTCTTGATAAATTTATAGTACTCATCGTACCTGTATTTACTAGTCGACGTCAGTTTACTCAGTTTATAATTGTGTTTGATGTCAATCTTGCTACAGCTGCTACTTAGATAACTAGTTAAACTTTGAGTGCGGTATTCCGCCTAAATGGTCAGAAACTACATTTGCACTTGAAAAGCATTTATGATTGTGTGCATAGCGCCCAAAAATGTTAAATTTCATTTAAGAAAAGCTGGTCAAAATTTATGAAATTATATATTAAAACTATTTACTGACAACTAATTTTTTATTGTAAACCTTTCTAAGTTTAATTTGTGTGATGTAAATATAAATGTCTAAATTGTTTTTAGATTAGGCGAAGTATTATTTATCAATTATTGAAATGTAATGTATAAATAACATAAGCAAAACCAATAAATATTTTTTAAAAACTTTTTTCAAAGTTCAACCTGTTTCTTATGTATTTTGGTGTGCTGAATCCAAATTTTTAATCAATTTTTTTCTACCACGTACTAATTTTTGGCAATCTTTATCTTTTGTTGGGTATGATAGTATTAAAATATATAGTTAAGATTTAAAGGTACGTAATTTATTATCAGAGTATAATTGAAGAATTTAACATTTTATTATTACAATGGTAGTGTAAGTTTGAATATGAACAGCTTTTTACTTATTAATCTAAAGTTTTGTACTTCCTCAACCACGTCACGGTAAAAGTTCGAGTGTAACTTTTCCTTTTATATGCTCTGGCGTTGCTCGTAGAAGGGTCCAACAGTAATCTCCCATCATGTTGACATTCCAACGACCCTGATACCGTTTCTTCATCTCCTACATTAATAATAAGGTAAATATATCGATATTAAACTGGGCTATTCTCGCTGTATCAATTATTTTATACTCTATTTTCTCCTTTAGTCAAAAATTTTCCGACTTTTATTTCTTTTCGTGTTAAATATTTACTTTTTTATTACAAATTATTAGTTTTTAAAACTGAATTATGGTGAATACCGTTACTATTGATCTTGCGACCACCATAATTCAATATTTGTATAAACAATTACTGGAGTTTTATTAAATACACAGGCCAACCAAAAAATATTTTTTAAAAACTTTTTCAAAGTTTAACCTGTTTCTTGTGTATTTTGGTGTGCTGAATCCAAATTTTCAATCAGTTTTTTTCTACCACGTACCAATTTTTCGCAATCTTTATCTCTTGTTGGGTATGATAGTATGTATTAAAATATATAGTTAAGATTTAAAGGTACGTAATTTATTATCAGAGTATAATTGAAAAATTTAAAATTTTATTATTACAATGGTAGTGTAAGTTTGAATATGAACAGTTTTCGACTTATTAATCTAAAGTTTTGTATTTCCTCAACCTCTTCACGGTAAAAGTTCAAGTGTAGCTTTTATATGATGCTTCTGGAGTTGTTCGTAGAAGGGTCCAACAGTAATCTCCCATCATGTTGACATTCCAACGACCCTGATACCGTTTCTCCATCTCCTTTATATCTTTGTGGATACGCTTCCCTTGTTCCTCATTTACAGCTCGAAGATTGTCAGGGAAAAAATTTAAATGCGAGTGTAAAATGCACATTCACACTCTTATTACATCCCGAAAGCTCCCGAAATGTTTTCAACATGTTTTGAGCTATATTTTCGTAATTAGGGTCTTTCTGATTGCCTAAAAACTTCGAAACAGATATTATTATACGCTTACAATGTATAAATAACGTAAAGTAAACATGCGAGAAAACTTTACGTCCTGTGGTATTTTAAAATTAATTTTCGGATTCAGCACGTCAAAAAAACATAAAGGGGAGCCGAATTTATAAAAAAGTTTTTTCATAGTTGGCGTGTGTAATTAATAAAAACAATACGCTAAAAGATTATAAAATACTTTAACTGCATTTCTTTAAGAAATGGGATTCAATTCTTTACAGAGGATGAGTATACGGTTTCTTAATTCTACGATATTGTTTATTTGAACATTGTTTTAAATGATAAATTTTAAATTTAAGATAACCTCAAAGAAAAAAAAATTGAAGATTTTGAAAATAAGCAGGCAACCGAGCTAATGAAGTTAATGTCCAATCCAGGGATCTGAAGATACTTTGTTAAGATGATGTGTAACGAATCCCATAGTGGTGGAGTTTCGTTTGAAACTATGTTATCAATATTCATATTTTGTACTTATGACCATAGAGAAAATCTAATAATATAGATGCCCACTTCTAATAAACCTTTTATTCAATAAAGTGACATCTATTGCCTTGTTCGGAAAACACGATTAGAGTGCCATTTTCAAAGGTTTACATATACGCATTTTGTCAAAAGCTATTTTCTTTTTTACGTTAAATTGTTTGCAAAGCTTCTCAATTTTCTTAACTTAATATATTTGTATGTATTTTAAATGATTTCAAAAAAATTTTTAAGCACACAATTAAATAGCTTAATGCTTTAAAAAATTAAAAATTCTTAAATTTAATAAACTTTATTTAAAATAAATAATAATCATTTTAAGCAGTTTGAGATATAAAATTTCCAATATATTATCGACACTGTAATATTTTATTGTGAAATATAAATACATGTATAATTATATAATATCCAAAAATAATTAAGTATGTAGTAGTTAAGTTTTAAATGTTGTTATACATACATACATATGTATATGGTACACATTCGGAGAGTAATTTTTTTTAAAATCTTTCTTTAGGCAAAAACAAAACATAAACATTATATTGGTAAATATAGGCAACTAACTTTACTGCTGAGACTATTAGTATAGTATATTCTTTTCAATGTGTGTTCAAAAGGAAAAATATTTATATTTAAAGGTGTAAATACCAGAGTACGGAGAGTGCTCGAATTAAACTCGCTCGCGAACGAATTCAATTCGAGCGAGTTATATTTTCTATATAAAAAAGAACTATTCTTACGAGTTGAGTTTGCGAGCACAAATTTTAAAACGAACGAATTAAATAAAATTGTGCTCGCGAGCAAAATTTTTTCCTACTCTGGTAAATACACGCTCATAAGTATTTGGTCACCCTTGTTTCTTTACAGCTTCTATAGAAAAGTTGTAATTATAAAATTTAATTCTGTAGTAAGAAATAGTTTCATAGTAAACATTAAAATCTATAAAAGCTTATTGAAAAATAATTATGCGATTATCCTATTATTTACAATGAATGATAATACCCTAATAAAACTCCAGGTAGAATAATTGCACTTAAGGGGTTAGATCTCTCAATTCTTGGAAATTTTCGATTGTTATGATTTTATTTTAAGGTAGGGTGTTATTGTAAACTATTAAGTACTTATACTTGGGTATTTTGGCAAAATTGCACTTAGTTTTTGTGAGGTGTTCATAGTGATAACATCGTGTGTTTCGAAGAAGTTCAATCGGTTAGAAATAAATAAACGACAAGATTTGAGTGTAGAAACACTATCGTTTATAATCACATACCATAAAACCGCCAAAAGCAGCCGCGAAATTGCCACAGAATTTAAATTAAATCAATCCACCGTGGGTTATATCATCAAAAAACATCGCGAATGTGGAAGTGTGTTGAGCAGAACTTGAAACAACCTCAGCAGAAGATCTTGCAATGGTGGTAACAATCAAGAGAAATAGACGAATAATAGCCCAGAAATCACAGCAGAAATGAATGCTGTTCGTTGAAAACCCGTGTTTCCACAGTTAAACGGCGATTAAAAGAAGCCGGTCTTCATGGACGAATTACAATGAGGAAGCCGCTTTTACGCATGCAAAACAAGCAAAAACGTTTAAAGTTGTCACGCGATCACCAAATTTGGACCATAGAAGACTGGAATAAAGTAGTGTGAACCGATAAATCTAAATTCGAGAATTTTGGTTCATGAAGACGTGTTTTCGTGAGGAGATCTGTGGGTGAGCGTACCCGGGAAGAATTCATAGCCCCTACTGTTAAGCACGGTGAAGGTTCAGCCATGTAGGGATGCTTTTCTGGATCAAATGTGGGCGAAAATCGAAGGTATACTAAAAAAAAGAATAGTATAAGCGCATATTAGAGGAAAACACAATCTCCTTTGGAATTAAAATTTCGGGTCACCGAGAGGTGAAGAACCTGCAAGAGGCATGGGGAAAATAAAACCTGAGACATTACGAAAATTAATCGAAAGAATGCCTCGATTGTGTGCTGCAGTGATGAAAAATAAATGAGAGCATATAGACGAGTCTAAAACTTACATAAATATTATTATACAACAATTTAATTTAGATTTAAAAATTTTTCATGTATGTAAATAATAAAAAGATATTAGTATTTCAATTTTGATTTTTGTTACAATTTGCGGGTGACCAAATACTTATGAGTGATAGTGTACATGCTAAAATGTAATGTATGAATTTTTTAAATTAAATTCATGTAATTTTTTATGCCTCACAGCGACTATTTTTTTTCTTTTTACAAATAAATAAATTCGAAATTTGATACACATGACCAAATATTGCGTGTTAAGAAAGAACTGCTTCAAATAGTGTAGTTACGCACGTCAAATATAAAAACAATAACACTGATACTTTATGAATGTGAATTGAATATTATAGCGATGATTTGACGATTTCGAATAATTGTGATTCTAAATTATGTACATACATATGTATGTACATATTTAGAAATATTTGGTTAAAATGTGTGAAGCATGTTTTAGAAATAAGAAATAATATTTGGAACTTAGAAAACACATTTGGAATATTCGTGGAATCTTTAATTATAACATCGAATAAAGTAGTGGATTTGATTTGTATAAATTGCACGTAAGTAGTAGTGAGCCGATGGGTTTTATAAAAATGTTGGTAAAATAAATATTTTTGCTAAAATTAAACTAGAAGGAAAAACATTGTCATGCAGATTTATAAACACAAATTGATTATATACTGTTACTAGCAGATTAGTCTACAGATAATACCAACTGTCATTCTTTCTATTTGAATGTATCGTTTGGAGTTGCCAAATTGTTCAATAGCGGCAGTGTCCGCGAGATAGCATTTCATTTCCATTTCATCGCATGAGGTTCAAAAAAATCGCAAAAATCGTCAAACGGCCATAACTTCCACTTCTTCGTCCGATCGCCACAAACTTTTCACAAGTGAAAGTATTCTTCAATACGCATCCGGCGGTGTCCGCGCGGTCGCCGGGAGGCCTTGGTTCATGTCAAGACTTGTCTGGCATCAATAACATTGCGTATAAGTTCTACGTTATTTAATTATAGCACCAATTCCCAGAATATTGGAAACACACCTCGTAGATACGTCCGTTAAAAAGCACCAGCATTGATCGTGGGTGTACATATAGTAATTTGGTAATGATAAGTGGTAAACGAACTTTTGTGAAATTTAGTGTCCATTTTTTAGTTATTTTAAATAGTAATTTACATACGAGTGTAGTATGTGTCGCAGTAAAGTGAAGGTTAATAGCATAAAATATCAGAATGGGTTAATTATGTGCATAATGTGGTATTCCGCATCCACTAGTATCCTTGACGCACTAAAAATAATTAAAATTATCAAATATGAAAATATGCCATGCAATCATTTGAATTGCCCGTATTGTCAATTGTTTCAAAAATGAAGCAAAATTCAAGAAAAAAATTAATAGTATGTAAATTCTAATGCAATACCTGGATTTTATTATAATATATTCAACAATTTTCAATATATTGTCTCCAACACGTTACAATCGAATGTTTTAAATTTATACAGTTTAGGGGAACTCTACAAAAGGTTGGGTTATGCACTGAATAACTTTACGTAGAAGTTTGAATATATACATCGTTGATAAATGATCACCTTCAAGACGAATGTAACACAATTGGTCTTGTTTCTAAACATTGCAGTAACGTAAAAAAATCGTCGTTATCATTATACTCAGCTTCTTTAGGATATGCAACGAAGTTGATGTCCTTCCTTGTCGCTTTTACTTTTACACAAATAGAGTTACATTACTATACAGGGTGTTTCAAAAAGAATATACGTATTTCGAATGCAAATATTTATTAAACTTTAAGACATACGAATATGAAACTTTACACACATATTTACGAACCTCTCAAGTTCAAATTACAGATGTTCAATATATTCTCCATCAGCGACACGAACAATATCACATCGATGCTCAAATTCCTCCCATACTCGGGCAAGCATGTCCTTCTCACTGATGTTATGGCAGTACAGATCCGGTTCTTCAACTCTTCCAGGTTCTGCGGGAGTGGTGGTACTTAAACGTAGTCTTTAACTTTAAATCCGATGACCGTGGAGCACAGCTGAGACATGTTAAGTCGCCAGCTCCTTGACGACCAATCCAAAGATTCGGTAGAGTTTCATTCAGACATTCACGCACTTGGCGACTCCAGTGAGGGGGTGCCCCGTCTTGTTGAAAAATGAAGTTGTCTTCGAGCAGCCTCGGAAACAATCAGTTTTGTAACCTAGCGAGATACTGCTGACAAATGATGTAAACAGATGATCGGGATATCGCACAAAACACATTGATTTTAATCAAATCTTTCGAATGGCTGCATGTGGGTTCTATAGACCCAAAATTCGAACATCCTGTTTGTTTACCAGACTACTAACATGGAAAGTCGCTTCATCACTGGACACGACGCGTTGTGCGAAAGTTAATCTCGTTACAAAATGCCACACGTTTCCGTTTGTCATCAGGACGCAGAACTTATAACAACTGTAACTTCTACGGCTTCATAACCAACCGACGTCTCTCAAAACACGCCCAATTGTTGTTGTAGGCAGTTGTAACTCCCGACTGGCACGACGAGTTGATTTTGAAGGATTACGTTGCACAGCAGTTTGAATTCGTGCAACATTTTCTTCAGAGACACGAGGGCGGCCAACACTCTTTCCTTTACATATGTACACTTCCTGTATCTACAAACTGTCGATACCATCTGCGAATGTTCCACCCATTTGGAGGATCAACTTGGTACCTCAACCTGAATCGTCTTTGCACTGTAATCACGGAATTGCACTTCGCAAACTCGAGAACACAAAATGATTTCTGCTGCGGAGTAGCCATTTTGAACATATGACGGTTACCAAAGAAAAACAGAAGATAACTGACATCTAGCGGCTATTAAATAAAGTAGACTATATATTCGTTTCTCCAATAGCGGAGTCGAGGCGCAGCGATCGATAGTTTGGACAAAATAATACTTTGTAATACGTATATTCTTTTTGAAACACGCTGTATAATCTTTATACTTCATTAGTAATAACGGGTTTTTGAAGTAAATTTTGCCATGTGTTACTAAGTTTGAACTTATCCTCTCAACTGTCGATCGATAAGAGATGGTAATAGCGCCATCTCGTCGTTTTATTTTTGTAAAAATTTTGAACAGGTATATTTACATATGTATATTTGTTTCAATATTATGTTTCTGTTTAGACTGAAGAAAAATTTACATCTTTTAGACAAAACATACTATTTTAACGCAAGACTCTTATTTCACTTGTTAATAGAGTTGCGTGCAGAGACAAACAGAATTTGCTGATGAAAATTATATTATTTTCTGCTATTCCATCGTTAATTAAACACACTGAAGTTAATTAAAAATTTTTGCGCTGGAGAAGGACTCGAACCTCTATCTGCCGTTTTCTATACGACTGCTTTACCAATTAAGCCACCAGACAGTGTAATTTCGAGTCCTTTAACACGCCATAAATCGCATTATGGAACAGATCTAATATTTATTTAAAACACGCAGTCAGGTTATTATGATGGCAATAATTATATATAAACATATAATTAAGTTTACACGATGCGAAATTTAATGAAAATTATATTATTTTCTGCTATTCCATCGTTAATTAAATACACAGAAATTAATTAAAAATTTCTGCGCTGGAGAAGGATACGAACCTCTATCTGCCGTTTTCTAGACGACTGCTTTACTAATTAAGCCACCAGACAGTGTAACTTCCAGTGTATTTAATTAACGATGGAATAGCAGAAAATAATATAATTTTCATTAAAATTTCCCATCGTGAAAAAACTTAACTACATGCTTATAGATAATTATTGACAAGAATTTGCTAATATTTCCCATGCCTAATAATTTACTACATTACAGTAAAATTGTAACGTATTTAAGATTCTTTCGCTTTTTGTGTATGTAGGTATATCTAACAATGTTACAAAGAATATACCGGGTTGTTCAATAAGTCTTGTCGTTCGATAAGTGAAGGCGCTTTAGGTTCTTGGTTTTACTTTTTTAAAACTGGTACTACTTTTTTACCAGCACGCGTGAAATTTCCTCAATTTATATTTTCTCATTCGTATATTTACAGGTGTTCAAAGTTGACGTGTCACTGTATTTTTTTACAATGGAAGAAAATGAATATCGCACCTTGCGTTGCTGAATTTAAACGTGGTGATACAAGTGTTCAAGACGATCCACGTGAAGGACATCTAAGAAATGCATAAACACCAAAAATCGTAACAAAAATACAGGATATGGTTTTGGAAGATTGCCGATTAACTGAGAGGGATTTAATAGAAGCCCTAAGTATCTCATTAGGCAGTGTGATCAAATTTTGGCTAAAGTTTTGAGTTTCAGAAAGCTGTGTGCAAAATGGCGGCATTCATTAACAATGGATAGAAAACACATTCGAATACTTTCTCAGCAACATTTTAAGCGTTTTAAAACGAATAAAAACGATTTCGTGCATCCTTTCATTATTATGGATGAGACTTGAGTCTACCACCATGATCCTCAATCAAAGCAAGAGGCTAAGCAATATTGTGAACCCGGTACTTCGGCTCTGAAGCAAGCTAGTGTCCAGAAATTGGCCAATAATGCGTTAGCATCAGTTTATTGGGATGCAATAGAAATTTTATTCGTGGATTAGTTCCAAACTGATAAAAACAATAAACTCAGATTATTATTGTAACTTTGGACCAGTTGGATGTAAATATTCGTGAGAAAAGACCTGGTTTACAGAAGAAAACAATCATTTTTCATTAAGACAACGCACCCTCTCACACAGCTCAGAAATTCATCGCAAAAAACAGTGAATTAAAGTATGAATTATTCCAACATCTATCATATCCGTCAGATAATCTCCTTGTGACTTTTGGCTGTTCTCACCTCAAAAAATTCATGCGTGGAAACAATTTTCATCGAACGAAGAGCTAATAGCAGCTGTGGAAGCGTATTTCGACAATCTTCCGGATTCTCACTTCAGGATGAGAATTCATAAATTAGAAGTTCACTGGAATAAGTATGTTGAAGTTCAGGGATGTTATGTTGAATAATAAAATATATTTCAAACCATAAAATCGTGTTTTTCTTATGGAATGACAAAATTTATTGAACAATCTGGTTTGTCCATGCGACTTTTTTTCGAGCTTCATTTAAAAATAATTTGGAGACAAAGTGCCGAAGATTACGTTACGACATTCTTTCTTGAGTTCATAATTAAATATAAACATTGTTCAAATTTTTTCGCAACGTTTCGTGAGAAGAAAAAATTTGTTCTACCATTTAAGCTACAGTGAACATCTTTCGCAAAAGTGTTTGAATACTATTCGAAATAGTTTTCCTAAATCATTTTGTTTCAATTATTTCTCTTTGATATGCTGAATTTGATGGAGCCTGGCAGTGCACGTCTTGGTTTTCAACGGTGCGGATCGCGTACGGAGTTTATTTTTCGTACAATTTTTTCGCCGTGTTTTACCAGGTGCGACACTTTGAAATTATCTGCTGATGATGACAACTTGGTTGTCGAAATGCGTATATAGAATTTACAAATAGTTAATTGTGGAAAGGGGTTATATATCAACCTTATTGATCAAAACTTCGATATGCTATTTAATATTATTGATGAACCTACACATTTGACTATAGAATTCAAATTGAAAATGGTAAATGAAGTATGCATGCATGTAATGATTTTCAAGCTTGTCTTAAAAAAAATCGAAAGTATTGGTTTTTGTTGACAACTTTATTAAAAAAATCAAGTTTGTTGTTTAACTAAACAAAATCCTAATTTGACTTCTACATTTCCATTGTTATTATTTACAGGTTAAATAATTGCCATTTCATATGTTTTATTGGTAATTTATTCAGTTATTTGTATTCTTCGAGTTTATTAACTTTTAAATATTCCAATAATATTTGTCCTTTTTATTCTACGTTCGTTATTTTGTAACTACAATTTGATGCATAAATTTAATGGGCATTAACATACAGATTTCTAACTTTCTGCTATTATGTATTATGTCCTTACTATTTTTAATCAAAACCCTTCCCTTCATAGCATATAATAACAGAATGCGATATTAAAAAGGGGGGGTATGAAGATTTGCTACCCACTAATTATAACATGCTAAAATAATAAAAGGTATTAAATAAATCTACTCTTTTTATTATTGAAAATAAGTGAATTCATGCAAATATTAAATACATACATACATATATTATACACGATATGGCGCAGAGAAAACCGAATTTCAAGATCGCTGTTGATGGCTTTTTAATGGATTCGTCGTCAGCATAACACTGTCCTTTCATCGGCAAATGTAATTTGGAGAATAGTTAAAAATTACAGAGGGTCAAATCCGGCGGAAAACAGTCATAAGTGTCAAGCGATGAAATGATGCATTAACATATAACAAACGCCAGCTACCATTTTCACAATATTAAAGGCGCGCACGACGAATACGTGCCAAAAGACGCTTCGTAACACCAAGATAATATACAGCATTGACTATTTGACTAGTACTTGTAGTAGCCATAAAAACAAACCAACATTGCCTTCACTTTTGACTTCTCCAAACCTTTTTTTTTCGGTGTTTTTTCGCTTGGATGCTTAAGAGCTTTGACGTTTGGTCTCTGGATCATCTTGAAAAGACCACATCTTATCGCCAGTTACTATAGAATACCTGAAGTTTTCGTCTTTTTTGTCTTTAGTCAAGTCTGTACAATGTTGAATTCAGTTAGCTTGTGGGGTACAAACTTTGCACAAATCTTTCTCAGTACCAAATGCTGTGTCAAAATGCGGTGAATTGAATCTTTGGAAATATTTTTTCCGTTCCCACGTATTGCAGTGAGGATTTCAGCTCATTTCTGATAAATTCACGCACAAGTTCGATGTCACTTTCCGTAATCACAGATATTTTTGCACCACGATATTCGTTGTCATTTATGTCCGTACGACCGTTTTTAAATCGTTTATATTACTCATACACACTCGTACGTGATAAACACGCATCACCATACACTTGTTTCATCAAATTAAATGTTTTAGTAATCGATTTATCCAGTTTAAAACAGAACTTGATATTTGCTCTTTGTTCAAAATTCATTTTTCGACCAATGCCAAATACACACTGTTACTTTATACGCAATTTCTCTGCTTCTAATGATGCAAATATCTTGATATTTTAACATAAGATTGATGAAAAATCTACTTTACCGACACATATTTTTTAAATAGATGACCCCACAAGAATTACTATTTTAAAAAACTTCCATTTTCTCTGCGACAGATTATATATACATACATGAAAGTACTCTTCGTAAAAGTGATATAAGTGTATAAATGTAGAACCATTAAATATTCCCAAAGACTTCTATTTCCTAAAGACTGCAAGTTCTTTCCACAGAATATTGTTTAGTAAACATTTGTGACAGTATGTACTATTGATTCAAGATCACTGAAAAAAATCTGGCTAGTAGTGTCGCTGTGTTGAAAATTGCTGAGGCCATGATACTAATAGATACGAAATTGAAAGTATTCTGTATACGATTCTGAGCTAATTCTTTTTATTTTATTTTAATCTAGTGTTCGATCTCTTACGTATTTATAACTTTGATACCTCATCTTTATAAGAATCATTTATCACTATGTTATATTTTTGAAGGTGATATTTTAGAGATCAAAATACATACATGCATATGTATATATAAATAAAATATATTTATATCTTTAAAATACCTAAAACTTTTGTCATCATCTGTATACACTTAATTTATTTTATTTATAATATTATAAATTAAAGATGTTTGTGTTAAATTACTTATTACCACATTGTCATATTTTTATACGTTACTATTTTAAACAAATCCTTTTTTGTTTCTATAATATGATAGTTACATTTTCCTATAATGTAAATGCCTTAAATAAAATCTTATTAGTTTACATATTACTATGTATTTTAAAATGAATATGCGAAACACAATAACATTCAATGTACATAAAGATGTGGTTAAAAAAGGAATTTACACACAATACATTTACATACATGATTTTACCTGTTAGAATGTTCATAAATACATCTACATACATACATATGTATACAATTTATTTCAAAGACGTTCATTTTGATTTCAAAAAGGATACGCATAATAATATATCGAATATCTTATTTCGAAACGAAATAGGGAAGTAAAATGTTTGCATGTATCCCAGAAACTGTCAGATTTACATCAGACATATACCTCACAATCTCAGCAGAGAATAATATGTTGACCGGAGACATTCTCGTTTGTATATAGTTCTAAAATGTATATACAAAGGGTATTAGGAAAGTTTTGCAATACAGCTTTGTTTATTTAATTTTTTCAAAAATTTCCTCTACACTCAATATACCTCCCCATCCTCCAAAACCAATCTTTAAACCAGTTCTGCCAAGTTTCACTAGGGAGTAAAGCACGCTCGTTGTCCCAAGCCCGCACAAGGTCCTCATCACTGGAAAACCGCCTCCCTTTTAACTTCACTTTCACATGCGGTAACAGTGCAAAGTCGCAGGGAGCAAGGTCTGGACTGCAGGGAGGGTGCTTGAGAGGTTCAATCCTGTTGTGGTTAAATATTCGGTGCAGGCTTTGGCGCGGTGAGCTGGAGCATTATCGCGATGGGGGAACAAGGTGTCCATTCTTGACTTTGGCCGCAGTTTCTTCATAGATCCAATAACTTTAGGCAGGCACTGTTCAGTATACCACTTATCTGTGACTGTCTTCTGTGTGTCCAAAACGACGCGTTCCACAATTCCACACGATATGAAAAATACAGTTTCTTCTTTACAGATCGGGATTTTCTGACAACTACGGGTGTATTCTCATCATCAAAGACCCAAAGTTTGTTTTGAACTTTGGTCGGCACATCGTAATAGTACTGCCAAGTCTCGTTACCTGTCACGATGTTGTTCACATACCGAGATTGTCCCTTATTAAACTTTTTTAGCATCTCCCAGCACCAAGTCACACGTCGTGTCGTCTGCTCTTCAGTCAGTCGATGCGGCACCCAGAGAGAACAAAGTTTCTTCACGTGCTAATGATCATGCAGAATCGAACGAATTGCTGGTGCATTTAGGCGTGAAGTACGTTATTTGTTGGTAGGTCACTCGCCTGTCCTCGCCAAGCATTTTCCTCATAGTAGTAACGTTTTACTCCGTAAGGTAAGAAACGACAACTCCCCCTATTAGGACTACTCTGAAGACGGCAATAGAGAAACAGCCGAAACGTCGAAATACCTAAATTCCATAAACGATTAACAACTTTACACACAAATAAGAAATGGAAGTTTATTTTATTTTGGATTATAATTGATGCACTGTACTGACTGCATAATAGCCATTTAATCTAGTTGGCGAACCGCGTGCCAATATGTTTAATTCAAAACGTAATCAAACAACTTTTCTTAAAAAATACTTGGCTGACGAACCAAGTGACTTACTCATATCTAATGTCGCTTGCTTATTTGATACATTTATTATACCCCTGTAGACGGTCTATTACTTTCTGCAGACGCATCACCTTGAGCGCCATCGGTCCCTATACGGTCACTATCCGATCTCGCCGACGTCGCTCTGAGAACTAGGTTGAGTGGGGTCCTGCGTTCTGTCACGTCTCGCATCTTGTTCATCTTAATGATTACCACGTTGACCGTGAGCCCAGTCGCATCTAGAATTTACATGTTGCACAAATACTTGCATTCTAATATGTAAATACAGTGCATAAATACTTAAGTTGCACAATATTATTAAATATGTACATACTATATATGTCGATTAGAGAGTGTCAATTGACAATGGTACTAAAGTCGTTCCAAAATTCAGCTATCGCTTTTTCGTTAGTGCTCGAAATAACATCAGTTGTTAGAGCTGATGCGTAAGTGGAGCTATGCTCTTGTGCAATGAGATCGTCTTCGTCGACGGGATCGTCGCTGTCCAAACTGTTACCCGGACCAAAATACTTGTGGTACGGCAACACTACTTGAAAATTTTAATGGTCGCCGTGAGGTTACAGTGCGGGAAAAGGCGCTGCACTGGCAGCTTGTCGTGTAGAAATGATTCCTTTTTACAAACCAGTAGCGACAGCTTCAGCAACTACGGTTATATATAACATGTGGTTGCTGCCGATATATATGTACATATGTACATATGTCCACACAAGACACAACCACGTGTTACACGTAATCGTCGTTGGGTACTTTTGTTACGTATACTATAAACTATAGCTCTGTTTCGTTAAGTATTATATATGACATTAAAAAGACAGCGTTTGCTTGTATGTATTCAATTTAGACAGTTTAATTTAATTATTTTCACATTTAACAAATAATACCATAGGAGAACATTATCGGGTGGCCACATACACATATGTATGTTAGTTATAGAATGTAACAGCATATGACTATATCTCTCATATATGTAAAAGGTTTTCCGATAGGGACATAATAATTTTGTCTTTTAATACGCACCCTTAAACGGTTTTCATGGTTTGTCAACGTCAAAACGTCAGTCAAGTTTAACATTTTTGTCATGGTGAAGTTCACGAACGAGCAACGTTTGGAAATTATTCAAAATTACGTCCGCAATTCTGAGTCGGTGGTCGCAACTTTAAGAGCGCTTGCTCCAATTTTCAGTCGTAACAATCGTCCAACAAAATTCGACACAAAATATTCACAGGAATTGGGAATCTCTCAAATCACATCGTGGCGAATTTTGGGTAAAGATCTTGTCTCGCGCCCTTGCAAGATCAAATTAACTCAAGAACTGAAGTCTCTTGATCATTTGATGTGCCGAAACTTCTCCGATTGGACTCTACTAAAGTTGGAAAAAAACCTGAATTTCATCGAAAAATTATCTCCAGCGATGAAACTTACTTTGGATTAACAGCTTTGTCAATAAGCCAAATATGTGTTATTGGTTAGCAACAAACCCACATGTGAGTCTTCAAAAGACTTCATTACAACCACAAAAAGTGACCGCGTGGTGAGGATTTCATGCTGGAGATATGATTGGACCATATTTTTTCGTCGCCATGGTATGGTCAATGGAGCACGCTATCGTGCCACGTTGGAAGACTATTTTTGACCAGAATTGGATGGACTTGATATCAGTGGTATGCGGTTCCAAGAAGATGGTGCCAAGTGTCACACAGTTGGTCAAACAATTTATCTATTGAAGGGAAAGTTCGGTAACCGTGTAATCTCTAGAAATGGGCCGGCCGACTGGCCACCTTGATCATGTGATTTAACGCCGTCGGATTTCTTTTTGTAGAGTTAGATATGAATATCTATAAAGCGATATAAGATTAGTTTGCTATTTTATTTCGTTGCCAAACATTTGTAATTCTAAAGGTAATTTTAATGGAGCCTGTGGTTGATTAATTTAATAACTTAACGTTGATATATGATTACTTTCCACATTAATTATCGTATTCTGTATATGTATTTTGACAACTAAGTTGTCATTATCAGCAACAATGTCGCACCTAGAAAACTACGCCAAAAACCTGCACGAAACAAATTCCGTACACGATCTGTACCGTCGAAAGCCAAAACGTACACTGTATATTCGTTTCACATAATATTCATAAAGAAAATGGTATCCTAGTCTTAAACTATCCTAAAAAACGATACCTGCTAGCGTTTACAACACCCTCCATTGTCTATCATATAAGAGGTTAAGGAGAGATGAGTTAGAGAGAGTTAAAGGCCATGTGCTGAACACTATATTTCTGTTTTTATAATGCTTCCTTTAACTTCCTCGTCTGTTATTTCCGCAGTGTCTAAGTTATTTCTTATTTTAAAAAATTTATTGTTTTACAAATGTGTGTAAAAATGCTAGAAGTTAAAAATGGATACATTAATACTGTTTTCATTGAAGATCTTATTATAATCACTTGTTTGTAAAAGATCTGTATTTTCTGCATATATACATCTTCAAAGAATTTCATTTTATTTAGTTGAGATTTAAAAATTACTGTATCTTATTGTTTACACATCCAAAATTTAAGGTTGTGTTATGGGGTTTCGTTTGAATTTCAATTAATTGCTCAATACTGTCCATAGATTAATCGCGGAAACAATTAAAAAAGTAAATAGTAAAATTTGCATATCTCTAAAAATGAATATGTTTAACAAAATAGCACGTAGTTATAATTTTCTTAGAAGATATTTGAAATTAAAATTAAGATCAGCTGAGTGTAACCATAAATAAACAATTTTATATCTAAAGAATATTTAAACCTCTTTCAACTGAACAGTACTGATTGAATTTAATCAGTATGTATATATTAATTTAATCCTACTATTGTAGCAACGAAAATAAAATTAAAAATCTAAATTAAATATATTTGAAATTTATGCAAATAATGTGTTCTTAGTAATTCTGGCTTTGCCAACTACCGGTGACCTCTGGAGCATTCAACGTGTTATTTGATTTTTAACTTATATAATAAAATAAATATATGTACATATATATTAATTATAATTTAATTGTTATTTACACAATATAATGCTTTTTAATATTGCTAATTTAATAAAATTTTCGTGAATACATGAATAACAAATATTGTTTGGTGTTTAGTGTGCACAATGAACACTCGCATTAATAATTTTTCCAAAAAATGTTGGCAAGATTAAATTATAACGGCTCTTCCAACAGGGACTTCCGATCTTTGACAGTCGATAGCGGTTATATTCTTGAACCTACATCTGTCGAATTGGTTGTCATTTATTCAGACTGTTTTGCCAAATCACCATGGACGGATATAACGTTCAACAGGACGTTCAAATGATAAAAATTGTTTTTTCGAAATGGGTTCTGGTCGGGAAACGTCCCGCGCGCTTCGCCCATTTTACGGTCGCCATAATCGTCCTACCGAGAAGATTATTCGTAGTATGGTGGATAATTTTGAGTCTACTGGCTCAGTAGACAATTAACCAACACCCGTATGACGACGAAAAGCAAAATCTGCCGAAAACATCGCCGCTGTCCGTGAGACTGTGCAGGAGAATTGGAAGCAGTCGATTTCGCGTCGCTCACAAGAACTCGGCCTTTCGCAGACCACAATTTGGCGAATTTTGCGTCGTGACTTGGGCCTACACCCGTATGAAATACAACTGACCTCAGGAGCTGAAGGTAAACGACGTGTATTCGCTGAATACTCCTTAGAGCAATTGTAAACTGACCCTAATTTTCATAAAAAAGGCATCTTCAGCGATGAGGCCCATTTCTGGATGAATGGGTACGTCAACAAACAAAATTGTCGAATTTGGGACGACACCAATACATATGAGATACAAGAGCGTCCAATGCATCTCGAAAAAGTCACTGTTTGGTGTGGATTTTGGGTTGGCGGTATCGTCGGTTCATATTTCTTTGAGAACGACGTTGGACAGGCCTTCACCGTCAACGGCGGGCGCTCTAGGTTGACAATTACCAACTTCTTTTGGCCTGAATAGGATGATATGGACACCAACGACATGTGGTTTCAACAGGAAGGCGCTACGTGCCATACAGCTCATACCATATTGGGCATTCTGCACGAGCGATTTGAGGGCATGGCCATCTCACGTGGAGGTAATGTGAATTGACCACCGAGATCGTGCAATTCGACTCCGTTAAACTTTTTCTTGTGAAGCTTTCTTGTCTTTTCTCTTCTTCGCAGGTCTATGCAATTAAGCCACAAACCACAGCAATCCTCAAAGCCAACATAACCCATGCCATCGGTCAAATTCAGCATTTATGTGCCAGTCATGGAAAATGGGACATTTCGGATGCGTCCCACCCAGCGACGCCGCGGCGGACATTTGCACTATGTTATATTTCATACATAATGGCATCAATAGGCCTTTCAAATGAATAAAAAATTTCGATATCTCACACACACTTTGTTTTATTTAAATTTAAAGATAGGAAGCGCTTAATGAAAGACCCGTTATTAACGTAGTTTTTTTTACATATTCTGCTTGTGCTAAGTTTGTACGTGCGCCTGTGATATATCTCGATCTTCTATGGCAATGAAACCTTCAGTTTCAGCTTAAAATTTCTAATTTTCATCTATTCGTTGGCTGCCTCTTCGCCAATATGTGTTCACATTATTTGGTGAAGATGTGTTCCATGTATCAGGTTGTTACAAATGTAATGTCCGTTTTTTCCTTCAGTCTGAACTGAAACGCAGCTGTGTGAAGACGTGTGTTTTTGGTGAAAATTATTATTGTATTTGTAGAAAAGGGTATTTATTTTGAAGTGTGTACCTGTTCCATTTCTTGGAAAGATTAATACACCTGTCCTTGTCTCGCCTATGGAAATGCTGTCGGCAAGAGATATTCGGGCAATTTACCTCTTTCAATTTAAAAAGGGATTAAATGCAGCTGCAGCAACGCGAGAAATTAATCAGACGTTCGGTGAAACCACGTGTAATGAACGCACATTACGGCGATGGTTTAAAAAATTCAGCGAGGGAAATTTTGATTTGGAAAATGAGCCTCGCGGATATGCGCGTAGCACCGTTAATGACGACGAGCTGCGTGTAGAAGTTGAAAGTAATCCGTCGACAACAGTGCGTAGCCTTGCAGAAACATTTCAAGTGTCCATTGCCACCATTAGTCGTCACCTTTCTTCGATTGGCAAAGTGAAGAAACTCGATCGATGGGTGCCGCACCAATTAACGGAAGCCAATAAGCTCCGTCGATTAGAGGTGGCTACCTCTTTGGCTAATCGACAGAAAGTTGAACCGTTTCTTCATCGAGTGGTAACGTGTGACGAAAAGTGGATACTTTATGATAATCGGAGACGGTCAGGACAATGGTTAGATCGAGGTGAAGCACCAAGACAGCATGCACGAGCATCACTTCACCCGCGAAAGATTATGGTGACTGTATGGTGGACCAGTAAGGGTATTATTCACTATTCATTTTTGCAACCTGGTGAAACCATCACGGTAGCGTCCTATTGTGCCGAACTGGAAACTATGCATGGAAAATTGAGCCGCTTGCAGCCCTCACTACTCAATAGACATGGACTCTTACTTCTTCATGATAATGCAAGACCTCATGTTGCACGACAGACAATCCAAAAACTTTCCGAATTTGGTTACGAAATTCTCCCTTACCTACCTTATTCACCTGACCTTTCGCCAACTGATTTTCATTTTTCCGAAGTTTAGACAATCACTTAAAAAATAGGGACTTCCCTGACCGGGAGTCTGTAATAGCAGTGTTTGAGCAATATGTGAGCCGTCAAAACCTAGATTTCTTTTCAAAGGGAATTTTTCAGCTTCCAGGCCGTTGGCAACAAACTATTGATGTAAATGGAGACTATTTTGCAGAATAAATATTTATATTTTTTAAATTTAGACTTTTTTTTATTCCTTACAAAATCGGACATTTCATATGTAATAACCTGATATTATGTTGTTTTTCCATGTTTTTGTTTTATTGTTAGCTATTATATGTTTCCCTGGATTGAAATTAACATAATAGAAATTTAATTATTCTTGAACATATGAAATTTTGTATCAGATTGAATAAAAAATGAATTACACATATATTGTAGTGAACATTAATACACTTTTATTTATTAAAATGCAATTAAATCTTTGTATATTATATGGTAATAAAATTGTTTCCTACCTATATATATATATATATATATATATACATACATATACATACATATATATATATATATATATATATATATATATATATATATATATATGTGAAATTTATCAGTTGATCAGTTTTGTATCATGTACATGTTAATTTAAGTATTGCTTGTATTACGTTGGTAAGAAGCGTACGATAGGCATAGATAATGCTTACTTTATGATAAATCTATGGTCTTATGGTGTAAATTTTAGACAAAACATTTTTGGATAGAAATATGGCAGTATGTACGGGCATTCTTTTTGAAAATGACGAAGAAGTAGATACATATGATGCAAGTCTTCAACAACAGAATGGACCCCGTAAATATCAATACGTATGGAGAAGTATATTGCTATATATCTACTTACATTTGGGATCGATGTATGCTATTTATTTAATGTTCACTTCGGCTCACTATTTAACAATATTGTCAGGTAATTACAGGTTAATTTTTTTTAGTAATAGATGTTATTCATTTTAATAAATTTATTCTATTTTGTAATATGTATATAATAATAATTTCAAAGATAAATAATAACAAATTATTCACACGAGAACTGAGAACTATATAAATATATATATATATATATTTGGATTGTTTGGATTAATTTTGGTGCTTTACCCAATTTAGGTCTAAAAGATATCACACACTTGTGTGTGATATTCTTCTTACCTACGCTTCCATCTAAAATTTAATTTTCGTCAGAGAATTTTGTTTCTTTCTCTTTTTATAATATTCAACGTTTCTTTATGTAATGTACGATGTGAGATTTTATAATTTCTATTAATATTTTTTCAATCTCGTGCATAAACTCTTTTCATACATTAAAGTATAAAGCATGGAAAGAGTTTATCCTCTTTCTTCTTTATATGTATCACATTGTATTTAAAGTTCGTTTCGTTCCAAAATTTGTTTTTAAATTTCTTAATAATTATTAATTATATGGTATTTATTATACCTTACATTTTCTTATAAATATATTAAATAATGTTAGCGTTTTAAAGGTCACAATTCTTGTAAATTTTCTTTTTAGTAATATTTTTTAACGAACTCGCTACTTTTGGGGTAACTTGCGGAGGACATAGATTGTGGTCACATAGGTGTTATAAAGTGAAATTGCCTCTAAAGCTACTCTTACTTTATGGACAAACACTGGCTTTCCAGGTAAATATGACTTTTACTAACTTTACACATTTGTCTCCAAAATACATAAATATTAACATGTTCTTTTAGACGTAGATATCATTTTGGTAAGCGATTTAAGTAAATATAAATAAACGTATAGAAACTTACTTGTTTCTCGTAATGATAAACATTATTAGAATTGCCAATTTTTCGGGGCGCGTTATGGTCCCGCCTTGTGATAATCTTTGTTTTTCTGGACTAATTTGCGTGGAAAAATCCATATTAAAACTGTACAACGTAAATATGAAGAAAGTAACGCAAATGATTTTAATAACTTTTTAATTTTGATGTTTGCTGTTTGTAAATTGCCTCTTGCTTTATTTGCTAAAAAAGTAATTTCGTCAATTCTCTGTTACATACAATTCCAAATGGAAATTGCCAGTTTGAACAATATTACAAAATCCCTGTGTGGGATAAAATAAAAACAATATTAAATCCGATTTAAATAATAAAAAGTTGTAGTTGCGTGCACGAGACTACAGACTGTAAAAAATTCTCTTGTCAATGTTATAATACGAACACTAGAACTTTTTAAACCGTCAGGGTCATTGTTACTAACTAGTAACAGATTAATGAAAGTAAAGCAATTTTGATGGTTGTGCTAAATACATTGATCAGCTCTTAGCAGACCAACTATCAATGTTAATGACTGGTGATACTGTAAGCAAGTTAAGTATGTATTGCTTTCTTCAGAACAAGTATAGTAACTTACTAAATGTAATATGTAAACTTTATGCTTTACATATTGTACCAGAAATAAAGTAAAATAAAAATAAAAAATAAAATTAAATATCATAAACAAATTCGAGAATTTCACACTCAGTATCAATCTCCACAGCCATTTTACACCTTGGGGAACATGTAGCGTTTTATTATTCCAAATATTTTCAACCAAAAAAATAGAAATTTACAATTTCACCCGAAAGAAAGTCTAGCTGTAAGAGAAAGTCACAAAAAAAATTTGACAATATTTGTCACAGATAAATTAGAAAATTCTTCATTGTCGTTAGTGGAGTCGCTGAAAGTACTGGACGATGTGCAGTTGAACGTCTAAAGTGATAAACATATCATTTATTTAGAGAAAAGTTAAATAGCGTTTTAAACACATTATATTAATTACCTAAATAAAGACAATTGTTACGTGTATACCTATACCAAGACGGAGCTGTAGCGGACCCAGCAACTGGTATATTGCAATATTTAAAAAAGGTCTTTCCTCAAAGATTTATAAATAGTGGAAGATGATCCCCTAGATAACTTGATCTAATTCTGTTGGATTTCTGTTTATTTGGATATTCATAATAACAGACAGCATTAAAAAAACTACAGGCGGCAACTCAGAATAAAATTTCGAATAGAGGTCCTAAAACACAATGGAATCTTATTGAAAATTTGAAAGGATAAATACGTATCTGTTTGGAAATCATTTCGAACACAATTTAGTGTTATTAATAATTATTTTTTCAGAAAAAGAAAAAGTATGCATGTAATTATTTAAACTTTCTGTTTAAATTTGTCAATTTCATTTACCCTAAATATTTCGCATTTTGTTGGCCTGAGAAAGCACGTTATCATTGTGAAAAATAGTCCATTCAAGATCTTGTTTTCTTCAGAAAACGTTTTCTTCAATTTAGCTATCAGAAAGACGTAATATAGTCCGTTAACTATTGGCTCCTTACAAAATAATCTATGAAATTTATTCCCTTCTAACTGTAAAACATAACAGTTATTACGTTCATGGATGTGTCTTCGCTGTGTTTAGAGAAAGATTACAATTATGTGTCCAATGTTAAAATTGTCGTTTGATTCAGCACCGTAGTGATAAAGTCAGGTTTTATCGATTATAAGGAATCTTCACCAAAATTAACTCGATTCTTATTAATCAACTTCAAATTATCGCCTAATCTTCGCATTTTTCTTGCTTGCCGACGCCTCGAAAATGCCCAATTACATATATCTAAAATATGATGTACGCGTGAATATATAGCCACTATCTCCCTGATGCCAATTCTTCGGTCGATCAAAGCAATATAATACAATTAATTTTATTGATTCTTTCTGTTCTTCCAGTCATTCCTGGAAAGAAAGTCTTATTCGATGCTGTAAAAGAAAGTCACAAAAAAAACTTAACAATACTTGTCACAGACAAATTAGAATATTCTTCATTGTCGTTAGTGGAGTCGCTGAAAATACAGGACGATGTGCAGTTGAACGTCTACGTGATAAAAAAATCAATTAGTTAGAGAAAAGTTAAATGGCATTTTAAACACATTATATTAATTACCTAAATATAGTTGTTACATTCTTACAACTTTTCATACATTGCAATATTGTCTTTCCGCAAAGATTAATAAATAGTCGAAGATGGCCCCCTAGATAACTTGATCTAATTCTGTTGGATTTCTATTTATTCGGATATTTATCATAACAGTCAGCATTAAAAAAACTACAGGCGGCAACTCAGAATAAAATTTCGAATAGAGGTCCTAAAACACAATGGAATCTTATTGAAAATTTGAAAGGATAAATACGTATCTGTTTGGAAATCACTTCGAACACAATTTATTGTTATTGATAATTATTTTTTCAGAGAAAGAAAAAGTGTGCATGTAATTATTTAAACTTTCTGTTCAAATTTATCAATTTATCCCAAATATTTCGCATTTTGCTGGCCTGAGAAAGCAAGTTATCGTTGTGAAAAATAGTCCATTCAAGATATTTTCTTCAGAAGACGCTTTCTTCAATTTGGCTATCAGAAAGGCGTAATATAGTCCGTTAACTATTGGCTCCTTGCCCAGTAATCTATGAAATTGTTACTAACTAACCTTCTAATTGTAAAACATAATAGTTATTACATCCATGGATGTGTCTTCGCTATGTTTAGAGAAGGATTGCAATTATGTGTCAATGTTAAAATTATCGTTTGGTTCGGCACCGTAGTGATAAAGTCAGGTTTTATCGACTATAAGGAATCTGCACCAAAATTAACTCGATTCTTAGTACTCAGCTTCAAATTATCGCCTAATCTTTGCATTTTTCATGCTTGGCGACACCTCGAAAATGTCTAATTTTATATCTAAAATATGATGTACGGGTGAATATAGTCACTATCTCCCTGATGCCGATTCTTTGGTCGATCAAAGCAATATAATACAATTAATTTTATTGATTCTTTCTGTTCTTCCAGTTTTTGATGGTCCTTGTCGCGCATCTCATTCAATGCTCGTATCACCACATTTAATCCAGCGATAAATTGTGTTTTTTGAAGAAGCATTGTTATTCAAAATTCGTTGCATACCAACTAAAATTTCGAAAGATGGCACTGATAGTTGATTCTCACTTTTCATTAAATTGTTTTCGTGAAGAAAGATAAAACCATTTAATAAGCTAATGTATGGAATTATAGCATACGATAAGAAAGTTTTTATTTTGTTTTCCAAACACTAGTTCGGGGAAAACGTTATACCGCCAGACAGCAACAGCTAATAAAGAATATAATTAGTGATAAAGATGAAATTAACCAAATTTCGCCAGTAACCATAAAAAAGAGAGCACACTTATAGCATAACTCTAAGTTTTTCCGAAAAATAATGTTGGTGGTTGAGCCTCAGTTGCTGCATCCTCATGTTTGTACCATTACCAAAACAATAGTAGACTAAAATTTGGCAATGACAATCGCGTTTAGTTTATTAAGATGAGATTTTGGCACACATTTCACCAATTATACAAAGTCTAAAATGAGTGCAATTATTTTATCAGATGGATTTTTGATTTGTCAGTAAGTGTGAACGATGTATCAAGAATTTCTAAGCAAATCACTTTTCAGTTATATTAGCTCTTAAATTCAGATAGTTTTATGTATTTTTGAAGGAAGAATGTTTCTTAAAAAGTGAGCGATTGAGGATGTTTTCTAAACAATGTCTTTCCTTTATAGAATTCTATAATAAAATGGGCTAAAGATCACCGTGTACACCACAAATTTACGGAAACTAATGCAGATCCTCATAATGCAGCTCGTGGATTTTTCTTTTCACACATGGGATGGACTATGATCAGGAAACATCCAGATGTACTCTCTAAGGGAAAAGGTGTAAGCGTAGCGGACCTACTAGATGATCCGGTTGTGCGATTCCAACATGAACACTATTTACCTTTAATGACAGTGATTGTGTTTATTATCCCAACAGTAGTACCAATGTACTTCTGGGGAGAGTCATTTACAGTTGCTTGGCATTTAAATTTATTTAGATACTGTATAGGTTTACATTTTGCATGGTTAGTTAATTCAGCCGCTCATTTATATGGACCGAAAACTTATGACAGGTATTGGTGGTGTAATATAATGAAAATTATTTCATGCAACATTTTTTAGATTTATGAATCCTTGTGACAACAAATATGCATCGTTTTTTACTAATGGAGAAGGTTGGCATAATTATCACCATGTGTTTCCGTGGGATTATAAAGCTTCTGAATTGGGAACATACAGTACCAACTTCAATACTGCTCTTATTGATTTTTTTGCAAAAATCGGATGGGCCTATGATCTAAAAACTGTTTCGCCTGAAATGATAAAGAAACGTGTAATTAGAACGGGTGATGGTAGTCATCATATTTGGGGATGGAACGATAAAGATATGACCGAGCTTGATAAAAAGGATGCCATCATTATTAACAAACAAGGGTAATCATTTTATACGTAATAAAACATTGAAATAAACATTTTCATTAAGAATATTGGTGTTTTTTTTTAGCACGACAATGATTATAATGCACATGCGTATTTTCGAATGTTATTTTATTATTACATAGTTGCTTGAACGTCTGCTATATTTGAAGTATTAGAAACTTGTTTACAAAGTTTATAAATGCGCCTTTGGTTTGAACGGTAAATATTTAAATTCTTTATTTAAAAAAATTGCTAAATATTTACCAGAATATATTACACAGTTACTGCCCGATAACAATAATGTTTCGAGTACAATAATAATGATGTTTGTTTATTATTTTAAATAAATTCGACATTTACATAATGTAGATTCTCATCAAAACACGTTAATATTCATACGTAATATTCATTTACAAAATAATTGCTTTGGTTTGTACTGACTTCTTTAATTTTTACATTAGACTAAAGAATTTACCTACAATACTTTGACCAAAAGCTAATGAAGCCATTGAGCCATATGAATAGAAAGGAAGTAAATGCTTTGAGCTCTTGCTTTGGCGTAAGAGCGCCTGTTGTGAACTAGATGCTAGAATTGGAAATATATTGTAATGCTATAAAGTTATTTTCGTGTGAATAAGAATTTTACTCCTGTATATAACTGCCGTCTCTCCTATGTACAATTTGAACAGGCGAAGCATCGGTTTCTTCGCTGATAAACCTTTACATTTTTTTGTAAATTTCTTTCGAATTTATGTTTAAAAATCGTGAAGATGAATTCATATCGAAAATATATCTAGGGCAGATTTGTAAATGTCCTTTCTAGATACATTGAAAGGTTATAATATTAGTCAAAAAGAAAACAGACACCACTAGTAAGAGAAGTAAAAAATGAAGCGATATTAAAAATACAAGAAAATTACAGAAATTTCAGATATGACATAACTATAACATAGTTTAACTACATAAAATTCATAATGTGAGAACTCAAATGAAACATAAGATTGATTAAATGGGACAGGGAACAAAGTACATAATAAACTTCCAGATAACAATAACGTTCCCATGTTACGTTAATAATGTTGTTAATAACGATACTGTATTAAAAAAGTAGTCACTTCTGATGATTCTGCCACTCTTAAAGAATATGTGCCTGTATAAAAAAATGAACAGATATCTTTTACCTAAATAATTTAATCGCTGAAGGTTGATCCATGACTCCGTTCCACATTAATATTCGTGTTCTGTATACGTATTTCGACAACTAAGTTGTTGTCATCATCAGCAAATAATGTACAGTTGAAAGCCAAAACACATAATGCGTTGCGTTTTGGCTTTCAACGGTATAGATCGTGTGCGGTTTTCGTACGAGTATTTTTGCCGTAGTTTTCCAGGTGCAACACTATTTAATTATCTGCTGATGATGACAACTTAGTTGTCGAAATACGTATACAGAACACGAATATTAATGTGGAACGGGGTTATACATCAACCTTCAGTGATTAAGTTAATCAACCACAGGCTCCATCAAAATTACCTTAAACAATTTAATTTCTGGAGTTAAAAAAAGGAAAGTTACACAAGCAATATAGTTTTGTTTATTTAATTTTTTCAAAATAATTTCCTCTACACCCAATACACCCCTACATCCTCCGAAACTAATCTTTAAACCAGTTCTGCCAAGTTTCACTAGGGAGTAAAGCACACTCGTTGTCCCAAGTCCGCAAAAGATCCTCATCACTGGAAAACCGCCTGCCTTTTAGCTTCATTTTCACATGCGGGAACAGTTCGAAATCGCAGGGGGCAAGATCTGGACTGTAGGGAGGGTGCTCGAGAAGTTTCAATCCTGTCGTGGTCAAATATTCGGTGCAGACTTTGGCGCGGTGAGCTGGAGCATTATCGTGATGGAGGAACCTGGTGTCCAGGCACTGTTCAGTATATCTCATAGCTGTGACTGTCTTCTGTGTGTCCAAAACGACGCGTTCCACAATTCCACTCGATTTGAAAAATACAGCTATCATTTTCTTCTTTACAGATCGGGATTTTCTGACAACTACGGGTGTGTCCTCATCATCAAAGACCGAAACTTTGTTTTGAGCTTTAGTCGGCACATCGTAATAGCACAGCCAAGTCTCGTCACCTGTCATGATGTTGTTCACATACCGAGATTGTCCCTTATTAAACTTTTCTAACACATCCCGGCATTAAGTCACACGTCGTGTCATCTGCTCTTCAGAATTGCTGGTGCATTTAGGCTTGAGGTACCCTCTATCTGTTGGTAGGTCACTCGCCTATCCTCGCCTGTCCTCGCCAAGCATTCTCCTCACAGTAGTAACGTTTTCCTCCGTAACTGACGTCCGTGACCTTCTCGGCCTCTCAGCATCCTCCACAGTTAAATGTCCTCATTGGCATTCTCTGTACCACCTGAATATCGTTGTGCGATGTGGACAAACATCACCTAGTGTAAGAGTCATTTCTTCGAAGCATTTTTGTATGTTTAAACGACGCACGAAATTATAACGCAAAACTGCCCTTATCTCATTTCGTGACTATGATGCCATCGCAAGCACTTTACACTCTCACTACTAATGAATAACTGAGCCCATCGACATGGCGCAGCGGCTACTATCCACGTATGAACATGTCTCAACGTGCAGCAACAATCAGCTCCCTACGATTCATTGTTACGTTATATTGCAAAACTTTCCTAGTACCCTTTGTATAATAGAATACTTGAAAGAAAACGCAGTAAAAAGTAATTCACTCTCAATATATTTTTAAAGCTTGCATACATTTTCATTATATCAAATAGGTTTATATACATATAATATATAAAATTATAAAACAATAATAGCAATAATTAACAATTCATGTAAATGGTTTGCATTTATAGGATTTCATGAGAAAATACAAACTTCAATCTCTGTTAAGGCAAAAATAAAATACAAATATATAATTGATTGTTTCTTTTAAACGACGATTTTGCAGTAATTTTTAAAATATTATAACGAACACCTACTCGCCGATAATTTTAGTATCTGTTTGAATTAAAATTTTTTCTTTGTGTTAGAACGTGTTACTTTCTTCCACATATGTATAACAATGAAATAATTTAGATTAATTGAACATACTACAGTCTCATTTACATATTTTTGTAGTAATAATTAGTCTCTCTTTTTGTATATATAACAATTACTTGTCATATTACAGATAAAGACATATAATGATATCGACTATTTAAATTCTTGGTATTTATTAAAGAGAAGTCGCTAAATACATGAATAAAAATCAATTAATTAATATATAGCTTCACATATTTAATCTTTCTGTGACACATATTTGATCAAACTAGGTTTAAGGTAAAATTGATAGGCAAAATTGGTCATAGTACTAGTAATTATTAATTTATTTTATTATGTAAGCTTGTACAGTAGAATCATTGAAGTATATATTAAGTATTGATGAATGATATAAATTGTTTTGTGTAGCGGAGAAAGTGTTTGTTCAACATTTAGTCTCTAATTTTAACTATTGTTTGATATTAATATAAATTTTAAAAAAATGTAATAGGAACGTATACTTACAAATATGTTTTGATGTTTGTGTGTGGCTAGTGAACCTATTTTATTTGGTTCACTAGTAATTCTACATAAACAAATACTTCAGGTGATAACAACAAATAAAATAATACTCTACAAAATATTTGTACGTTTTCTTGAAGAAGGATTAAGATTAAAATGTTGTACTATTACTTACTAAATAGTACTACTATTAAGATTATTAAGTACATCTCTTCTTAGGTAATTGCCTTCACGTGCGTTTATTCTTTAATTTAGAAAAATCTCTTTCACATTATAATTAAAAACCTACAATCTTGCAAGGTTATTTATAAAGTATATAAGTCACCTCTCGGCGATCTAGATTAAGATTTAATTTGAGTTTTAGAATTGTGTATGCTTGGCATATAAGTGACGTCTGTTCATTATTTTCAAAATTTTATTTGTTCTTCAAACTTGAACCCAAATGAATATTTATATTTCTCTATTAGAAAATCCCGTGTTAAAATGTCTACAAAATAATTCCAATAAATATTTTATGTCTAGACAAAGATTACGATAAAAATACACTTAAAGTCTATAACAACTTCGTTCTGCTGTCGATAAACTTCATAACTTTGATACGACAATGAAAAATTCTGCAGGTTGTGTGGGAATGTTTCTAAAAGTATTTAGAAAAACTACTAAGGACACTAGTGATAGTAAGAGACTGTTTACAGCACAAGAACTAAAATAGAAATTAGTCTGTATGGGTTTAATTTAGTATTCTAATAATTTAGTCTTAATGATGTGATCCTTATACGCATATTCTAAACAGTATCACGAAGCTTCTTCGCCATGAATAGTTCAAGAAGGTGTTGCTTGAATAACTCAAAACATTTTCGCCATATATGTGGAGAATATGTACTCAAAGCTTATAGAAAAACCTTTTCCGAGTTCATTAAAAGTACCTATTTGTTGTATTTTGGCATGCTTCTGGATAAAAATGATAAATCCTGGGCTCCAAATTATGCTTGTAAATCATGTGTTGAATACTTAAGAGTATGGTAGAAAAGCGACCTTTAAATTTGGGATCCCAATTATTTGTTGAGAATTAGAAAAATCATCTAGACGATTGTTATTTTTGTACTGTTGACATAAAGGGTATGAGTACTAAGAAATCGAGCTAAATGGGAGTATACAAGTACTACGTTTGTGCAACGTTCCAATTCCTTCGGCTTCTATTATTGAAAATATATCTGAACCCTTAATACAAGATAATTTAGATTCAAGATCATCAGAAAATGATATTGACTGTAAAAGTTTACCAGATGATGAACATCAACGCTTTTCGCAGAATGAGGTGGAAGATTTTATAAGATGTTTATATCTTTCTAAACAAGCCTCTGAATTGTTGGCATCACGACTGAAAGAAAAAAAATTGCTTGCTTCAGGCGCAAAAATTACTTTTTATCGGGAAAGAGAGTTACTGAGTTATTTTGCCTAAAAGACACTTACTTTTTGTTTAGATATTAGAAGTTTGTCGGTAAAAATGGGTTTGGCCCAATATAAACCAAGTGAATAGCGTTTGTTCACTAGCAGCTCAAAACGTAGCATTAAATGTATTTTGTTATAACGCAAATAAATGCGTCGGAATACCTATTGCTCGCGATATAAATTAAAAGGAAGACTTTTGTAGCATCTCATTGATTTTGAATAAAATAAAGTATCATTAACACGAGTGGGTAATTTACGTTGTTTTAAAAATGGTGAACATTTTTCCCGGTAGGGAAGTTGGCTCTTAAGAAATATATCTGGTAAGCAAAATGTAGTTTGCAATCCATTGTTAGTTCGTGACCAAATTACCCTGCCACTATTACATATAACATTGGGTGTCATGAAACAATTTTTTTAAATCTCTTAATAAAAGTGGAAACTGCTTTTCTCACATTTACCGAATATTTCCTTAGGTAACTATGGGAAAGATTGAAGCAGCAGATTGATGATCCTCAAAGTGTACATTTTACGAAAGATACCAAATTTATATATTCGATGTCTGAATTTCAATCAAATGCTTGGACAGCTTTTGTCTCTGTGATGCAAAGCTTTCTTGGAACTCAAAAATTAGAAAATTATATTGAACTAGAAACTCAACTTTCTTCATTGTCACTTCGACAGGTTTGCTGAAAATCTAAAAGATCTGAACTCCCTGCTCCCCACTCAGATCGTTCGTATGTACCAAGATTTACACGTCGTGGAGGAGCGTTTTTGGGGTTTCTGGGATACGTATATACGCATATGATGTCTGACTATTACTGGTCCCTGATATGTCATTTTTCTAAGTCTTCACATAAGAAGAAGCTTTAAACGAAGTTCTTTGGAATTTTATGTCATTTTTCTAAGTTTTCACATAAGGGGAAGCATTAAAAGTTCTCTGGAATTTAAAAATTGATCGTATTTTTTAATAAATTTTTTTCTTACTAGGCTGCTTCTTTTCCAAACATAGATGACCTGAAACTCATAAACTAGATCTGATGAAACACAATAGATTTTTATATTTGAAATGAGCACGTTATCAATAGTTAGAAACAGCTAAAATTTTTTATATAACAGATAATGTCTAACCAGTGTAATAAGAGTGTTTTAACTTCTATAAATACATTTTCTTGGCCAAATTTATTAAAATAGTTAGCAATAGATAAAATATTTCATTGCGTAAACTAGTGCAATCATCGATTAGATCTACGACCTATGTGAATTTGGCAAATAATGAATTTACTTAATGACAGCAAAAGCTTTTTGAATAATTCAAGATTCTACTGTATTATAACACCTTAATTTCGTCGACGATCATGCGATATATAAACAAACATCTAGTATTATTACAGTTTATATTTACCTAGTTTAATCGTGTTTATAAAATACATATTGTAAAAATATTTGCATTGATTTTTTTTTTGGTTGTTACATACTATCACATTTAAATACGTGTTTAATTACAAAACAATATTTTATTAATATTTTCAGGGATTTATATATACTTCATTATTTTTTTTATACTGGAATAGGTTAACTAGCAAAATATTTCATGGGATATTATATTATTAAAGTACTGTATATAAGGCAAAAAGTAAACCATTTTGTGGTCCCCTGTTACTGGCTTTTTATAATTAAATAAAAATACAGCTAATATAAAACATAACTAACTATTTTATAAAATTCAATTTAATTAAGTTAATTGTAATACCATGGTACGAACTCAAACTAAAATTTCCTTTTAAAAATTCATTGTTCCTTGTGTATATAAATGAAGTAATTAATTATTAAAGTGTGTGATTTACAGGAACGCCAGTGGCGCATGTTTCAAGCCCAAAGTTAATTGATTTTGATTTTAGTATATAATTTGTAATTGAATATATCGCCGATTATTTTGAATACGATTGTTAATATACTGTAGAGTATGAAATTTATTAATATCCGCCACAAAAAGATTCCTTGTTTAAGCACCATTATTCTATATGTATGATTATACCCAACAACGTTGGAAAACAAACTGGGGATCGCTGACATCGACGTTTAGCTCTCGTGTGACACGTATGTATAGCCCAATTTATTATTAACAAAATAAGAAATAAAAACTGAGTTATTGTGAGAATATACGATACCTATTTCAAATGCTATATAGGATGTAGCAGAAAAAGATGTTTGTTATTTACTTAATATACTGTATTATATCTCGTGGTTTACGCCGGTAGGCTTGAGATGACATTCCATGGCCAGCACGTTCCCTGATCTCGCATCTTGCGAACCCTTTCTATGGAGATACTTGAATGCGAACACTGGACGACCTTAAAGCTGTCATTCGTCAGCATTTCGTAGGAAAGAGCCATCGACAATAAGAGGATATTATTTTCAAAAAAGATTTTTGAAAGCATTATTAATAGGATAAATTAAGTATTTATTTAATGATATAAAGATGTCCATTCTTCTTGTACGTTAGTGAAGTAAATAGCATATTATTTTCAAAAAATTTGGTACCCATGGTCCATGCTAGCACTGAAACTTAGTGTGCAGTATGTGGATGTCCCATACAAATAGCAGCGACTGCTTTTCCAGCCCGGAAACCCAAACTCTGAAGTAAATTTTTGAATAGATTCTGCAGTTCTTTTCTAATTTATGTTTAATATTCAGGAATGAGTTATTTGACCGTTTCAAAGAACCATTTTTATCATTTACTTTACATACTATAGGGTAAGTTGCGGCTCACATTGGTAAACTTGAGATGACATTCCATTGCTATCCCGTTTCTCCTGATCTAGCATCATTAAAAAAAGGACAGTAGGCTTAGAAGTATAAAATATCGAATAAGAAATAAAAGAAAATAACAAAAAACTGTTTTTATTATACACGTGCATGATATGGAATAAAACATTATACATGAAAAGCGACATGGCACTTAATGCATACACTAGAAACCTTCTCATGTTAATGACATGTTAGTTTGATTGCGTTATTATAATTGATCCATCCTATTATGTCTTGAGTCATCGCTTTTCATATGTATAATTAGAGGAAAATACTTCTTTCCTTTCATACTGGTTCTTTATAGATCAACATTTTGACTGTTTCGGTCGAACCCTTCCATTTAGTCAATTAATGGAAATTCTTCTATTTCTGGTGCGAGAATATTATGTGGCACGATAAATTGAGTGAACGTTTAAACTGTTTGATGCGATAAAACGAAATTATTATCATTTCATGCAGTAACAAGTATCGAGCGTTCGCTCGGTTTACAATAATTATATGTACCCCTTTATTGTTTCTTGAAAATCTTATTTTCTGAGAGCGGGCATTTGGATCTGCAATTTTATCGAATGGTATCTGTAACTTCGATATATCTAGGTTTAGTTCTTCCGACAAATGGTTGTAAAAAAGTCGAAATATAAATGGTCATTTATCTTGTTAACTGACGAGTATTCACTTAGGAAGGGCATTGCAACACGCGTTTCATTTCTTTAAGAAAATACGTCCTTTAATTTCTATATGAAGCATAAATATTTATGTAAGATACGAGTACGTCGAAAATATTGTTGTTAAGTATGAATAAAATCTTAAAAGGCGTGTCTCATTGGAAGTTGTATAATATTTCCTTCCAGCGTTGACTGCTCGTTCCAATTTAGTATTTTTCCAATGGTAAACTTCGGATTTAGCGCACTGCGGTACTTTTATGTGAGGTGCAAGGGGTACGTCATCTTCAGATTACCATTCATCAGACCTTCTTAAATAGACTTCGAAATTTACCGGAAAAAAGTTATACCTATAAGCCTCATGTCAGTCAACTTGCTATGACAATAGTTAAAAGTACTATTACATCATTTTAAGTTAGGAAAGTTGAGAAGGAGTTTATAATATTATTTTAATTCCATACTGTAGAAAAATAAATATAGAATTTACACCTTGACATGTACTTACTCTATTAAGGGCTAGTTAATAGAAATTAACATCGTGCAATTATATGTTCACTTTGAATACCGTTTTTGTAACAATTTTGAAGAAAAACAAAGTACTTTTACAATTGTCTGTTAGACTTCATTTACCTTACCACTGCCATCTGTAATAAAATTCTTGAAGACATATGAAAATCATTCAAGCAGGTAGTTGCATTGTGTCCTTATAGAAGGATATTAGGCATATGTGTTAAAAGGTTATTTCTGTACATGTCCAGTTTGTGTGGTAAAGTCATCTCGCTCTGTACGAATTCAATCATTATTGGTAGTTAAATCATCCAAATACGCAAAAACGACAAGAATATAAGAAATGGAGGTTTCACACTACATGCGAGAACGATATTAATGGATAAAAAAATGTATTTCATTTGGTTGCAGTACTATGAAACAGGCTGACTCGGAAATGGTAGATGATTAAGGCATGACGTAGTAATAATATTAACGGTATGGAAGATATTGCTTTTTATTTACTTGCAGAATTATCAAATAAGGCATCTTGAAACCAGTAGGTGATATGGGGCAAGATATGATGAAGACTATTGCATAAAAAAGTATCCTCCTAAGAAAGTTCATATGTTGTTTCATAAGTATTGGGTATTTTAATATTTTATAAGAAAAGTTTCATATATGTAGTAAATTTTATTAAAGTTATAAGAGCTTTAGTCGGTCAATAAATGTCTCAATTCACTTTTTCTGTGTTGATAACTCATCCTGATGTGTTTATTATCAAAATTTACTTTAAATAAATGGACATTTAAACTAGTTTTTGGAATAAAGACCATTATTAAACTATTAAAAAAGTTCTGGAATACATTATCGATATTGTATCTGAAATTAATACAATTTTACCGACCGTCGTTTTTTCTATTAGAAATTTTCTTTAAGGAATTCTGTACATTTTCAAGTTTATTTGAAGAGCTAAAAATAATTTCAAATTTTCCATGGTATTACAATGAAATTTATAGGTCAATTGTAACATATAAATTATTATATAAATTTAGTTGCAATTATATAACTACGTCGAGTCAATTATAGATTTCAACAAAGAAATTAAGAACTACGCCTCAAAAGAATAGTTTCGAAAGTCATCTTGGCCATAAGTTATAAATTGTCAGAATAAAATTTATTTACAATATTGTCATACTGATTGCAAGTAATCTTTCAGTAATTTCGAAAGTTATATATTTGGATAGCTTAAATAGGTCGACTTGGGGAATTCGTATTGGTGTTCTTTCACAATTTTAGAGGTGCTAGAGAACAGTTACGATGCCTATATATATAAATAAAGCAGGTTGAATATAGAGTAATATCAGAAATCTGTTTACTTCCGACTTAAATCAACCACAGTGACGATTACTTCCCACCTTCTCAGCAATGTTGCAGAAATACTAGGGCACAGAAGAATAACGTGTAGTCACGCCGGTGAAACTTGTACAGTAGTGGAAAAAACTCCACGCTGGCGATATTATGCATAATATTGCAGTTAATTGTGTTATCGGTTATCTGCTATTTTGATTTATATTTGGTTATACAAGGTTATTTTATACTTGTCATATACTACTGTTTTGTTTCTAACTGCAAAAACAATGATTCTAAGGAAGGAAAGCGGTCTTTTCTTGTTTTATATGAAAATGTGAGTAAAAATGCATTAAGTTTCCAAAAAGTCTTAACTCGATGAATAAACTCAAAAACCAAACCCATGATTTTATTACACATAACATAATATTTAGATTCAACACAACGGATTGCAAAAATTAATATATATGGACCTCCAGTTAGTTTACACGCGGTATTATGTGTGAAATAATGGTTTTAGTGAATTTTGTAGGGTTCTTGGTGAGAAGAAATTCAAATTCGGTAGTTTACCAACATTACATATGCTGAGTATGTTATATCATAGTACAGCCGAAGGAACAATTTTTAAATTTCGCGGGTGTTTTAAGTTTCCCAAGGAAAAAATAACTACATCTAAAATTATATTTTATTTTATTACAGCATGAATATTAATAATTAAGGTGTATATTTCAAAATCAAAATTAAAACGAAAACCGTACGCATTAAAAACATGTTATTTCCTAATTTCTTGAATGAATTGAAATCATAGCTAACCTTTATTTTTACTACTACCAACTTAAAACTTCCGCGAAATTTAAAAGTTGTTCCTTGGGAGTATATTTAAATATTAATTTCGTAGATTTATGTCAGATTTTTGTGAGGAATCGACACAAGCAAATTTATTATATCTGTAAGCTTCCAGTTCAGTGGTACGTAGTCAGACAGCATTATTCATGTGTTTGCAATTATTTCTAATATTTCACTTTTTGAAATCCAAGTGTATCAAGTGTTTTTTTTTTTGGAAACCGTTGTTGAACCAGAACCAAGTATATCGAAGATTAGAGAAAATTTTAAATTTCAAATAATGTGAATGTTTTATGCTCAGTATTAGATTAAAGGAAGTAAAACATTCTATTTCATGTATTAGATTTTTTGTAATTAATAAAATTAACCTTTTATGGTAATTTTATCGAAATAACTTCTATTGAATATTATTAAGAACGTTCAGAAGCGACGCAGGGGTCTAGCTACAAACGAGGGTATGGTAAAATATATATTAAGTAGTAGACTAAAAATAAAGACACAATTGGAAAATATAAATTTGAGGAGGGAAGAAATATAAAAATATTTACGAGTAGTGGTCAATCAAAGCAACGCGGAAGTCAAAAGATATGAAAAGGCACTCAAGCATGGAATAAAGCATATTACTGTTAAAAAAGTACGCCATAATAAAAACCATAAAGATGAAGATTTATAAAACGATAATCTAACTGGTGGTGCGTACGTGCGCTAGTGAAACATACTCCACAAAGAAAATGACGAGAGACTACGTAAATGAAGATTCGTGATGTAAGAATATTAACGGAAGAAAGAGAATATTCAACACTCATTATCTAAGAAATAACAAATGCTTTATTACTTAAGGTTGATATATAACCCCTTTCCACATTAGTTTACGTATTGTGTATATATGTATATACGTAAGTAAATCAACCACAGGTTCTATCAAAATTACCAACAAATGCTTTGGTAGAAGACATTATGGATTTCGGTTCAGACGATATATTGGTTTAGACATATACATAAAAGGGGTGATACAGTCATCGCTAAACGAATAAGTAAGTGGATGGAATTTGTGATGAATAGATCAAAAGGAAGACCGAAAGAAGAAGACCAGGTAATAAAGAATTTAAAAAACAATGGAAGATAGGAATTGTAGGAAAGTCACCAGGGACATGGAAGAGTGGAAGAAAATTGTTAAGAATACGACTACGGAAAAATAGTGTAGAGAAAAATTATAAAGAATGAATTAATAGGGCTCTATAGGGAATGGTTCTATTCCGGACAAATTGTAAATTTTCTTGAAAAAGTAATCCTTTTAGATTTGTTTGGTTATTTTAATTTTTGCGAATATCTTGCTAGCAATTACAATTAAAAATATATTTTACGGGAATATGTTTTTTAATTTTTAATTTATGTGATTCAAATCAATTAATGCTAATAGAGCCGAGTGCTATAAAACTGAAAATAATGAAAAGAAATTGTAAACATTGTTTAGGATATTCTGTGAAATGCATTCTCCAAAATTAAAAAAGATTGACAAAAAAGACGGTAAAATTTATATAAAAATAAAAGGTAAACACGGCATAAATAAGATACGGAATAAACACCGTTTGAAGCATAATAACTTCTAACTAGTCTTTATTAACTCCAATGAAGAAAGTAGATTAATGGTAGTTTCGAAAAAACTGAAAGCAGAAATTGGGAGTATAAATACGAACGACGAAAAATAGCAAGAATTAAAGATATGCAGGAAAAAGCTGCCAATTGGGAATTGGGGAGAGAAATACATAAAAGAAAGTATATATAGGAGATGGTTATTGTTTCATTGCAAATAACTGAACTCCGCTTTATGAAAGTTATGCGATTTGTCGTGCATTAATTATATGTACATTCTAGTATCTTGCTAGCTGAAACTTTCAACTGAATATGTTAAAAATTTAGACTAAAATGTTTAAACACAAATATATATTTACTTAGTTTTCTTTTTTTTTCTAATGACAAAATAAATCTGGTACGCAGACTTCCGCAGTCGTGGTCCATACTATCTTCTTCTGGGCTTTCGGGCTAGAACCGCGTCACTGGTATAACTGCCGACGTTTTGCACCCACTCGTATGGGACATCTTCAAGGCTTAACTACTGCTACTGTCTGTCGCACTGAGTCACTGTCGCATCAGTTTCAGTGCGACAGACAGTAGCAGTGGTTAAGCCCTGAAGATGTACCATACGAGTGAGTACGAAACATCGGCAGTTATACCAGTAACGCGGTTCCAGTCCGGAAGCCTAGAAGAAGGACGAAATAAATATTTGTTACAATCGACCCTTACACATGTTCAAAATATTGAATTTAAGTAGATGGAGTAATAATATCACATTACTTTTACTTGTTGAACACTTGATTTAATATTTACTCTAAGTTTGTTATTTATATTAATTCTGATTCATCTACTTCTTCAAACAATATTTTATTACTTAACATGTAGTTTATCTTCTTATATTTTAATCAACTATATGATTAGAGGTATAAAATTTTATTTTATTTGTATTCTAGACATAAAGTAGTGCTTTTCATATTTTTACTAAATAATATTCAACTATGAAACAAATAATGAAGCTACTAGGATTCATTTTCATGGTCCGCGAAATCAATTTCCTCTGGAATTCTTTTTTCTATCATTTCCTCATTGTGCCCCCATGAATGACTTCCGTCTCCACATTTCTTCACACGTTTGTGTATCATTCTTGGTGTTGCACTTTTTAAGTCATACGCCCATCCCAACCAAGCGAAAAAGTCTATAAATTGCGTAGAAAAATTAAATTTGTTTCCGAACTCCCCGGTTTTATAATCCCATGGGAAAACGTGATGGTAATTGTGCCATCCTTCACCTAAGGCAGCAATAGAGACCGCTGCATTTTCCACTGAATTTATATATCTAAAACGAATATTTACATATTTTATTATTACTTATGTATAATACAAAATTATGTTAACTTACTTATCGTATGGTTTTTGGCCAAACATATGGGCAACACTGTTAACGCAGTATGCAATGTTTAATGTAATACAATATCTGGCATTGTAATTTATCCAAAAGGAATTCCATAAACATTCATTCCAAAAATATACGGGAATACCAACAGGAAGGGCAATTGTGAATATAAAATATAGTAAAGGATAATACCTAAAAGAATACAACTCAAAATTAGATTACAAAAAAAATTAAAGAATCGATTCTTTCTAGCCAAGCTCTCAAGTCATACTGCTTGTTTTAATATATTTAAATAATAATACAAGGCCTACAAGAATGTTGAAGAATATGTAGATTAATACAAAGGTATTTCAAATTGCGCGGTTTTTTCAAGAATAAATAAAATATAGATGGCGCACTGAATTTATCTGGGTATGTGAGCATTTAAAAAGTGTGATGTATGATATTTATAAAAATGGCTTCGTACACGGTACAACAACGCGTTCAAATTGTTGAATTATTTTATGAAAATCAGCGTTCTGTGAAAAGAGTTTTTAGAAAATTACGTGAATTTTATGGTTTACATAATCGTCCATCTGAAAACACTATTGGTCAAATTATTAAACAATTTCAAGAGACCGGTTCCGTAGATGATCAAAAAAGTGAAAAATACAGTCGTAGTGGCTGTTCACAAGAAAATATTGGTTTGGTTCGGGAAAGTGTTGCTGAAGATCCTGAAATATCCATTAGACGACGTTCACAATAACTTGGACTTAGTGGATCAACAACATGGCGTATTTTATACAAGGATTTAGCTCTGTAGGCATATAAGCTGCAAATAGCACAGGAACAGAAGCCATTAGATCATTTAAAACGTCGTTCATTTGTCAATTTCATCAATGAACAACCAGTTGATTTTTCTCAAAAAATAATGTTTTCTGATGAGGCACATTTTGGACTTGGTGGCAATGTTATTAAACAAAATTGCCGTATCTAGGGTGAGGAAAATCCACGAATTATTCATGAGGAACCTATGCATCCTAAACGAGTTACTGTTTGGTGCGTATTATGGTCAGGTGGTGTAATTTGACCTTACTTCTTTGAAAATGCTGCTAGTGAAGCTGTAACTGTCAATGGTAAACGATATCGTCGGATGATAACCGAATTTTTGTGGCCTAAATTAATGAATATTGATCTAGAGGATATGTGGTTTCAACAGGATGGCGCTACATCTCACTTTGCACACCAATCAATTGATTTATTAAGAGAAAAATTTCCTAGACGTGTAATCTCAAGAAACGGTGATGTTAATTGGCCACCAAGATCATGTGATTTGACACCGTTAGACTATTTTCTTTGGGGTTATGTGAAAAGTCAGGTTTATAAAAACAATCCACAATCAATTCCTGCTTTGAAAGATTAGTTCAATAGAAACTACATTAAAGATTAATCTGGTACGTAGACTTCTGCGGTCGTGGTCCACATTATCTTCTTCTGGGCTTCCGATCTGGAACCGCGTCACTAGTATAACTGCCGACGTTCCGTACCCACTCGTATGGGACATCTTCAGGGCTCTACTACTGCTACTGTCTGTCGCACTGAAAGCAGTAGCAGTAGTAGAGCCCTGAAGATGTCCCATACGAGTGGATACGGAACGTCGGCAGTTATATCAGTGACGCGGTTTCAGCCTGGAAGCCCAGAAGAAGATACATCCAAGATTCTTTTAATTAAACGCGTATTCAAGAAAAATAAAAATTAGAGAACATACTTCTTTTGCCACATAACTATGGGATCTGCCTCCAAATCACTCATGTCTACAACTTTTCGTTTGGCAACAACATCCGGATGTGGTGTTAAAAATAGCCATCCAACATGGGAAAACCAGAATCCTCTCTTGGCATTATGAGGATCGGCGTTTGATTCGGTGTACTTATGATGAACTCTGTGGTCTAATGCCCATGCATGTACGTGTTTCTAAATTAAAAAAAAGGTTAGTAAGTATATTATTATGATTTGAAAAATAGATGATGGATATTTACAATAAATCCAAGATTACTGAGTAAAAAAAAAGTATCAGATTGATACATAAGTTCGTAGTGTTGTTAATGAACTCAAAATTTATTCATTTTTTAACAAACGACATACGCGAACTGTTACAGAATATATTCTTCTCCATTACGATTACCACCCAGCGATTTGATCATTTTTGAATTCCACGCCTGAAGTAATCCGATGGTCTGGAAGCATAGAGCCAATTTTTAAGAGCTACATCGTTACTAAAGGCGATTTGAATTGAGAAACTATTTCCGTACTGAACTCTCCCCAATAATAGAAAAGTGTTAACGCATACTCTTTTCTTGAACTGGAATAAAATATATGTCGGACATTTTTTTTCTGCAAAATATTTCATTTTCTTTTGTTAATAAATAAAACAATCTTTGCACAAATTCGAAAGCTATTTATTTAAACAATAATGGGACATTAACTGACTTGCATCGGTTTTAATGTCTTCTGTTATTCGTAAGTAACAGCATAGTCGCTTGATCGCGAGATGAAAGTATGTTTTTATCTGCATTTATGTAACTGAGATTTCATTAACAATGGAATTACTCTCTTTTTCTACAAATATAAATAAAGTGTTCTGTCCGTACATGCAGTGTAACACCATGACCTGTCATTTGACATGATTAATACGAACAAACAATACGTTTCCTTCCTTTGGACAGTCGCATGCGTGTTCACGAGATGGAACTATGTTCTCATCTGCACTTACCCTGCATCATAAAGATACAACATTCCCCAGAGAAATAATTAATTAGGTCGCAGGTTGCCTGATAAGAATTATACTCAAAACCAAAATGGTTAGTATTAAGTGAACATATCTTTCCGATTTCCCATAAAAATGAGGTTGTTATTAAATAAAAAACATATGTGTCTTATCTAAATTACCTGTCCTGTAATAGTGAAGAGAATGACTAGAAAGAATCTAAGTGGCCAGTTGGCTTTGTACGCTCTGTGAGACCATAGACGATGAACACCAGCAGTAATCCCAAATCCTGAGGTATATATTGTGCAAAACGCTGTAAAAGAAGTCATTTAGAAATTATAATATTAAACGAAATACTGTATTAAAACTACATAATATTATTTTCTTTAGAAACATTCCACATATTTATAAGATTTTTTTACGGTTTCTATTATACAGCGTGTTTCAAAAAGAATATACGTATTACAAAGTATTATTTTGTCCAAACTATCGATCGCTGCGTCTCGGCTCGGCTATTGGAGAAACGAATACATAGTCTAGTATATTTAATAGCCGCTAGATGTCAGTTCTCTTCTGTTTTTCTGGGTAACCGTCATATGTTTAAAATGGCTACTCCGCAGCAGAAATCATTTTGTGTTCTCGAGTTTGCGGAGTGCAATTCTGTGATTACAGTGGAAAGACGTTTAAGGTTGAGCTACCAAATTGATCCTTCGCAGATGGTATCGATAGTTTCTAGACACAGGATGTGTATGTAAAGGAAAGAGTCCTGGCCGCCTTCGTGTTTTTCAAGAAAATGTTGCACGAATTCAAACTGCTTTCCAACGTAATCCTTCAAAATCAACTCGTCGGGCCAGTTGGGAGTTAGAACTGCCTACGACAACAATTAGGCATGTTTTGATACGTCGGTTGGTTATGAAGCCGTACAAGTTACAGTTGTTACAAGCTCTGCGTCCTGATGACAAACGGAAACGTGTGGCATTTTGTAACGAGATTCATGATGCTATTCACAATGATAACACTTTCGCACAACACATCGTGTTCAGTGATGAAGCGACTTTCCATGTTAGTAGTCTGGTAAACAAATACAATGTTCGAATTTGGGGTCTACAGAACCCACATGCAGCCATTGGACATGTACGAGATTCGTCTAAAATCAATGTGTTTCGTGCGATATCTCAATCATCTATTTACGGGCCATTCTTCTTTGATGGAAACACGGTTAACGGTCAGCAGTATCTCGCTATGTTACAAAGCTGGTTGTGTCCGAGCCTGCACGAAGACAACTTCATTTTTCAACAAGACGGGGCACCCCATTACTGGAGTCGTCAAGTGCGTGAATATCCTGTGACTCTTCCTGTGGGGTTTCGTTAAAGGCAACGTTTATGTACCACCACTCCCACAAAACCTGGAAGAGTTGAAGAACCGGATCCGTACTACCATAACATCAGTGATGACGGACATGTTTGCCCGAGTATGGAAGGGATTTGAGTATCGATGTGATATTGTTTGTGTCCCTGATGGAGGAATCATATTCGAATATCTGTAATCATATTCGTATGTCTTAAAGTTTAATAAGTATATGCATTCGAAATACGTATATTCTTTTTGAAACACCCTGTATTATTATGAGTGCTTAATAAATACGTCTTTTAGTATTTTTGAATGTTACCTTAAATCTATCTATTGGATATGCGACATTCTAAATAATTTTAGAACATCTCTATTCAAAACTAGAATGTAAAATGAGTCGATCATATTCGGATATGTCATATTGTACTCAGCATTCAAAGTTACAAATTTTCACTTTGTTCGTGTCTAGTTGAATACATTATTTTCGTATTAAAATTACAGATTTATAGGCACGCTAATTCATAAAAATTATGATAAATGGTTATGTAGAATGTACATATTTCTGCATATACTAACACGTATGTACATATATTTGAATTTCCATTCACGATATTTATATAACATAATTTTATTACACGCGTCCGTTTCCACATTAAACGGACGCGTGAACGTGGTATTTGTATATAGTAGGCGATATTCATCTTAATGACATTAAGGGTTATGGCCTAGATTCTTTAAAAAGAAGTTCTCAGAATAGCACAGTCATGAGGAATTTGAATTTGTTTCTTTTAATATTAGCTTTATCGCTCTGCGTAAATCGCGTCTATAAATATTTTATCATGTGTTTTTAACATCGGGAAAATGTGTCACCTAATACGAGCACAATATTGATTTTGCTTTAATTATTTTTCTTTTGACATTTTCCTGTAATGAAAACACTAGGCAAATGTAATTTTTATATTAATTACACGTCATTGTAGAGTTTGGGAGCATTTTGGAGTCATTGTTTGAAAAATTCTAACATTGGGGCAATTTCTTTAGATATAAAGTGTCATTTTTAATGAAGATGAGTTAAACCTGAATTATTTATTATGACATTATAATAATAGTAAAGTTTTTTTTGTGTTTCTTACATTATTAATTAATAATACTGACTTAAAATAAGTAAAAAAGGAACTCAATAACCTTGGAAAAAATAGATAAAGAGTGTTTCAGATTTCGCGGTTTTTTAAAGAATAAATAAAACACATAATTTGCATCACTTTCAAAAAATTTTTATTGATAATTGAAGTATCAGTTATGACATTTATATGCGAAAAATAATATCTGGCAAATGGCCTTGCAGCTCCACAGACGTCCACTCTTTTGTTAAAATTTTCAATGACATTTTGATATAATTGAGGTTCTATCTCACTAATGACACGAATAATTTCATCTTTCAAAGCAGGAATTGATTGTGGATTGTTTTTATAAACCTGACGTTTCACATAACCCCAAAGAAAATAGTCTAACGGTGTCAAGGCACATGATCTTGGTGGTCAATTAACATCACCGTTTCTTGAGATTTCACGCACAGGAAATTTTTTTCTCAATAAATCAATTGATTCGTATGCAAAGTGAGGTGTAGCGCCATCCTGTTGAAACCACATATCCTCTAGATTAATATTTATTAATTCAGACCACAAAAATTCGGTTATCATCCGACGATATCGATCACCATTGACAGTTATAGCTTCGCCAGCAACATTTTCAAAGTAGTAAGGTCCAGTTACACCACCTGACCATAATGCACACCAAACAGTTACTCGTTTGGGATGCATAGGTTTCTCATGAATAATTCGTGGATTTTCGTCGCCCCAGATACGGCAATTTTGTTTATTAACTTAGCCACCAAGTTCAAAATGTGCCTCTTCGGAAACATTATTTTTTGAAAAAAATCAGCTGGTTGTTCATTGATGAAATTGACAAATGAACGACGTTTTAAATGATTTTGTTGTTTCTGTGTTATATGAACCTTATATGCCTTCAGAGCTAAATGTAAAATACGCCATGTTGTTGATCCACTAAGTCCAAGTTATTGTGAACGTCGTCTAATGGAGATTTCAGGATCTTGAGCAACACATGCACGAACCAAGCCAATATTTTCTTGTGAACGACCACTACGACTGTATTTTTCACTTTTTTGATCTTCCACGGAACCGGTCTCTTGAAATTTTTTAATAGTTCGACTAATAGTGCTTTCAGATGGACGATTATGTAAACGCTGATTTTCATAAAATAATTCTACAAATTGAACGCGTTGTTGTACCGTGCACGAAGCCATTTTTATAAATGTCAAACATCACACTTTTTAAATGCCCACATACCCAGACAAACTCAGTCCGCCATCTATATTTTATTTATTCTTAATAAAAACCGCGCAATTTGAATCAGCCTTTACATAAAAAAGTACAATGAAAGTATACGAGAGAAGTCTTAATATTAAGCTTAATTCAATAAAACAGTGTACTATTCTAAAAATTCGTTTATATTTCTTCAAAGAATTTTCCATTGCAGTCAATATTCTTCTGTATTGAGAGAAGCTAATACCATGATTTTGGGGGTTTATTTTTCTTCTGAAAGCATTGTTATGTTCATTGATCCAAGCAAGACGCATTCCACGCGACACATTCTTATTTCTAAGCAAGAACTGTACGACCTATTAATTATATGCTTTTCTTGTCCAAATAATCTATTGACAGAGCGACGATATATCAATGGGCGTTATCACGATTCATCATTTTCTTAAAACATTCGGATACATCAGTTTTCAAAATATTTTTCCCATGGGTTGAAATTCCATTGATCGTAGTAAAACGCATCTAATTCAGCTTTTACACGTGGGAATTAATTGAAATACACTGTCTGTAGCAGAGAAAACCGAATTTTTCTAAAATAGTAATCCTTAGTGGCGCCATCTATTAAAAAAATATGTGTCGGTAAACTAGATCTTTCACAAATGTTATGTCAAAATGTCATGGCATTTGCATCACTAGAAGCAGAGTAATTCCGCAGATAGTAACAGTGTGTATTTGGCATTGTCCAAAAATGAATTTTGAACAAATAGCAAACAACAAGTTTTGTTTAAACTCGGTAAACCGTTTACTGAAATGTTTAATTTGATGAAACAACTGTATGATGATGCGTGTTAATCCCGTATAAGTGTTTATGTGTGGTATAAACGATTTAAAGACGGTCGTACGGACATAAATGACGACGGACATCCTGCAAAAAAATTTGTGATTACGGAAAGTAATATCGAACTTGTGCGTGAAATTATCAGAAATATGCCGAAATCCTCATTTCGATACGCGCACCGAAAGTACAGTTTCAGTGCAGTAGTTGAACCCTGAAGATGTCCCATACAAAGGCGTACGAAACGTCGGCAGATATACAAGTGACGCAGAATCAGATAGCATGGACCACGACCGCGGAAGTCTACGTACCAGATTATAAAATAAAATTTTTAAAAAGAGGCTCTTCGTATGCAAATTAATGCATATCTAAAGTATTGGGTTGGCAACTAAGTACTTTCGGTTTTTACTGATAGAGAGCGTTGCTTTATTTTTTGTATAACGTATGTTAGTGCTGTACTTTACCGTTTGTCGCGTGATACTAGTCACATTGATGTAACTTCAGAAGCAAGTAGTGCGTGATTTTTATTAAAGCTATTAGTTGTGGGTTAATTTTAAATGGAGTGCAGAAACGAACATTTTCGACATATTTTACTATTTTATTTCCGTAAAGGAAAGAAAGCTGCTGCGGTTCACAAAAAGATATGTGAAGTTTATGGTGCTAATTGCTTAACAGAGCGCAGGTGTCAGAATTGGTATAAAAAATTCCGTTCTGGAGATTTTTCCCTCAAAGATGAACAACGTTCTGGTCGGCCTACTGAAGTTGATGATGAAAAGGTGTTGTGTTTTTTGAGCTGCTTCCAAGGAACCAAACGATCAATTCTGATGTTTACTGACAACAATTAATAAAACTGGATGAACAAATCAAAAAAAAACGGCCAGTATTGTCAAATCGGAAAGGTGTAGTTTTCCACCAAGATAATGCAAGGCGTCACACATCTTTGGCAACTCGTGGGATACTATTGGAGCTTGGCTGGGAAATGATGCCACATCCCCCATGCAGCCCTGATCTGGCACCATCTGATTACCATTTATTTCGAAGTTTGCAGAATTCTTTGAATGGTAAAACTTTCACAAATGACGATGACCTTCACTCGCACCTGGTTCAGTTTTTTGCTGATAAGGTCCAGAAATTTTATGAGCGCGGAATCATGCAGCTGAAAGAAAGATGGCAAAAGGTCATTGAGCAAAATGGAAAATATATAATTGATTAAAAACTATTCTTTGTTTTAAAAAAAGTGTTTTATTTTATACTACAAAACCGAAAGTACTTAGTTGCCAACCCAATAGTATAAATACTCTCGCTGTTATAATATTCTATTGTATAATTTCAAGAGTATGACATAGGCAGCAGGTTTTAGAGATAGATATTTATTTAAAGATATGGTGTGTGTAATTAATTTTATCTGTTTAGTCTTGCTGTACTTCCGCATTAAGTAAATAAGTTACTATGCCGATTACATTCGGATGTGAGAACAATTATTACAATCACTGTGTAATTTGGCAGTGTGAAATTAAATGTTTAATACAGAACACCTTACGTAAGATGTTCTTTCTTTCCTTTTATTTACTCTGACTATTATCGAATGACTAAATATGATACCGTTATACTCACTGTAATGCGATGTGCGTGAGGTTTGCTATATCATACAGTTCACAACTTGCTGAACTATTTAATGATGTATATTCCAGTTGATAAAATGTTTGATTGATAATTTAAGTAAAATAAAACCTGCTGCCTATGTCATACTAATTTATGCGATTTAAGCATTTTAGCACGAACAGATAGAGTAATAAATATACGCGATCAGCACGTAATCGTTTGGTTAAATACATATAAATATTGTGAGGTTGTCACCTTGTTTACACACAAGCGCCACATACAGTGTGTATCAGCCAAATGGAATAAATTCGATAATAATTAAATGGAAGGGTGTTCGAAAAAATGCTCGGACACGCCGATTGGGATTTTTAGTTGCGTATTTTTCTAAATAAAAAGTTTATATACAGTGTGTTTTATGTAAAAGTGGTCAATACCAACTTTCTTATTTTAAATGCAACACCCTGTCAAATATTAAATTTTTGGATTCTTTAGAAAATTCCAGACATATTTCATGTACAATGTCCTATACCTATCTTCGACTGTTTCGGAAATATTAAATGTTTTCAGATTAATATTTTGTTTACAATTAATTTTCACATAATAGTTTGTTTACCGAACTATTAGGTGAAAATCTTTAATTGTACTTGTACTTCGTTTTAAAATACCTTGCCTTAGCAACGTGTTGTCAGTGTCATAACTGTTTGAATTTCGTTAACTACATTTCAGCAAAATGGTTCATTTAACAGAAATGCACAAAATAACAATTCTGCAGATGATTGGTTATGGAGATAACACACGGACACAAATGGAAGCTGCTCACTTATTTCATGAGAAATTTCCAAATTTGCCGCCTATATTCCAAGGAACAATTAGTAAAATAGAAAAGCAGTTTCGCGAGTTTGGACATGTAAGGCAAATAAAACAAGCAGCTGCGAATGCAGTAAGTAATGATACCAAACTGGATATTGTGCTTGAGTTTGAAGAAAACCCGCATACTTCTAGTAGACAAGCAGCGTCAATGTTCGATGTTTGCCATTCATCGATTACTCGCACATTAAAAGAAAATAAAATGCATCTCTATAAAAATAATACCAACTCAGGAGCTCATGGTAGACGACTTTGATAGGAGAACGTATTTTTGTGAACAAATGATGACAATGTTAGATAACAATGTGATCCAATTAGAACATATTTTATTTTCTGATGAGTGTACCTTTGGGCTTCACGGTCATGCTAATCGTCAAAATTGCCGCTATTGGAATTTGAATGGCGACAATTATTTAGCATTGCTTCAAAATAATCTCGTGCCAGCTTTGACAAACTTATATCCTGATCTAGCAAACCCACAAGTTCCAGCAAGATGGAGCACCACCGCATTACCAAATCAATGTCCGCCAGTACCTCAACCAAATATTCCCGAATCGGTGGATAGATAGGCGAGGATCGATGGAATGGCCAGCACGATCCTCTGATCTAACGCCATTAGACTTCTTCTTATGGGGATATGTCAAGAGTATAGTATACAAAACTAAACCCCTCGACTTAGCTGACTTAAGAAGACGAATAATAGTTGCGATTAGATCGGTCACACCTGAGATGTTGAGCAACGTTAAAAAAAATTTTTATTTAAGATTAGGATGTTGTCAAGACGTTTGCGGCGAACACTTTGAACATCTCCTACAGTGACATTAATGTTTTTCTTGTTATTTTTTAAGTTGCGTTTCGAATTTTTCGATGATATAGTGAATTATGCATTCGGTGAGCCGATTACATAGACCACAAGCTGCTCTGAGCGCACGAAACATATTTCTCGTGCAATGCTTATTTTCGTAATACAGCTGAATAATTTGTAGACGCTGTGCCGGGTTGAGTTTTTCTATAATAAAATGTCACACAATATTTAACTAAAATAGCATAAAAATTGGACACGACTCACGTTTTATCTGTTAAAAAATCGCTATTAGAAAAAGTACTTCATAATAAATCACCTATTAGTTTAATAATGAATTTCATACGTATGATCGTAAGGATGGCGGTCACCATTACGAAGGAGGAGGGGAAGCCATTTTAACATGAAATTATTCTTAAAAATATGCTTTATTACTATATACATGGAATGTATAAATAATTTAAGAAATGTTTAATGGCTTACTAACAAGTAATGTTAAATAAAGTTACATACAGAAATAACTTTAAATACTGACTAATAATGATTTAAAACAATTTATTACTTGATTACTTTGTCTAAATTCAAGAAAACCTGTTTTCGTAAAACTTTAAATCATAGAACGGTTCAAAGAGGTTTCTCTTTGAATAAAGAAAGTATTTCTTATTTGACTTGGAATCAAAGAAAATAAACAACTTTAGCTACACATGGTGTTCGCTCACGTATAGTCCATTCGGTTAGGGAATGGTACATTACCTCACAAGCGCAATGAACCAGTTTTAGTAAGCGTCCTTCCGTTGCTAAGCAACGAACAATGGCGAACTGATTTTTGACCAACATTCTCAAAGCGATTCCGCCATATTGTTCATGCTTTTATCGTGCGACGTAATGTAGTTTGTTTAATCCGGTGTTTTCTAAGTTATTTGTGTTGTTTTATTCTGTTTGACTTTCGTGAAAGTTTACATTGTATAAAAAAAAACGTCTTTTTCAAGACGCTTTTCTATACTTCCTGCGTTTACCGAGTGTTTATTGAGTATATTTTGTTTGTTATGAAATTGTAGATCGATTAACTGCTGCTGTGTACACTAATATGTTAGAAAATATGATACTTCTCTCTATACGGATACCCTATTTAGAATCGGAATTTATTTTCGAAAACGACAGTTCTTTCATTCATACATTACGTATACATCGTGAATGGCTTAAAACAAATAACATAAATAATTTTTAAACCCCATTGAAAATGCGTGGAGACTATTAACTAGAGCAATATACAAAAGAAATGTCAGGCCTCGAAATAGAAGAATTATTAAATGCCATACAAGAAGCATGGGAACAAATTTAGTAAATTCAATGTCAAAAACAACTATGGAGAATATACCATGGAAAATATAACAAATTCAATACCAAAGACAACCATGGAGCCATGAACAAACATTGATATATTTTTTCTCTTTTAATTTGCATATTTATTAAATATTTATGTAATTATTGTGGTACGTTGTGTGATATTTCATAATTCATTGAAAAACAAAAGTTAATTCATTAGATTACTGCTACTTATTGTAAGGAAAATCATACATACAATACATACAACCATGCTCAAATGTATTAGACACCTTACGAATTTATGTACATACATACATACATATATAGTTTATATAGTTTAGTCAAAAGAGAGGTGAGGAGAATAAAACTGTTGTGAAAACTATGTACAAAGTGTTATTTAGTAATATAGTACAATTTATCAATTAATATTTATATTTATATATATATATATATATATATATATATATATATATAAATAATTTATATAAATATTTTGTCGCTCCGCCCTTGGCCTTAATGACGACAGCTCGCACTCGTCGAGGCATACTTGCTACTAAATTGTAACACTCTGCCGGTGGTATTGCAGCCCATATTTCGCGAATTTTTGTTGATAATTCTGCTTTTGACAGGCATTTATGTTCCGTGATCTTAGTTTTTAAGATACGGCACAAATTTTCAATGGGCGACAAATCGGGACTTTGTGGAGGCCAACCCAATACCTCCACTGTGTTTTCCTCGAACCAACGCATTACAGCTCCCGATTTGTGGCAGGGCGCATTATCTTGCTGAAAAATGTATTGTGGAATATCTTGGTCGAATAGTTTTAGCACAGACTACACAATACTTCCTCCAACATGGCTAAATAGCGTTGGCTATTCGTCCGTCCATTGCACAGGTACACTTCTCCAACACCGTATGCAGACATACAACCCCAAACCATGATACTACCACCTCCAAATTTTACTGTGGGAATGATACATTGTGGTTCATAAGCTTCCCCTTGCCTACGCCGAACGTATAGCGTCCCAGGTAGTCCCCAAAGCTGCCATGCAAAAGAAGAAAGTTAGCACTTAGACAGGATTAATTTTGTTTAATGTTACATGTAGACTGAATTACATACAACGATAAGAATATTAGTCATGAAGATGTACTTACATACCTCGATATTCGATTCATCAGACCAAAGAATCTTCGACCACTTCTCGATTGTCGAATTTTTATGTTTTTTAGCCCATAAATACCGCTTCTTTTTATGAGCATCAATTAAAAGCGGTTTACGTCGCGCTTTACACCCTCGTAAACCAGCACGCTGGAGACGCTCTCTCACTGTTTGCGCAGAAACTGTTACGCGATAACGCTGTTTCAGCTCACTGGCGAGCTGTTTCGACGATTTTTTCCTATCACTGAGAGCCAGTCTTTGTAAAATTCTGTCTTCTCTAATCGAGGTACAGGGTTTTCTGCCACTTTTTGGTCTGTTAATAAACGACCCACTCTCCTGATAGCGATTAATGGTTTACGGGCTGCACATCGCTAACATTTTTTTTTTGCAATTGCAGCTATTGATAACTTCTGGGAATGCAGTAGCACTATTTGGGCGCGTTCACCTACCGACAACTCGCGTGTTTTAGGCATTTTTCTTCAACAAATAACTGACACAACGTGAAAAAATAGGATAATCTAATTGATCTTTACCACAAACTCACAAACGCACGTGCTCACACACTGCTAGAATGACATTAAATTTCTAAAATCCACAATTTCCCCTTTCCACCTATTCTTTTCTATAGGGGATTAACTAGGGTATTCAAAAACGCATTTCTGTAAATACCATTAACTATTTTTACGGTTAATTTCTGTCAGACTTGGATAATACCGAGAATAAGGGTTTTTACCTGGGGTGTCTAATACATCTGAGCATGGTTGTATTTCAATATTCAGTTACTATTCATCACTGCGAAGTCCGTATCACATGCAGCTAATGTTGTCTTGTTTTTTTTTGTGGTACACAAAGTGTATCTTTGGAAAAATCTATTTATTCCTCCCTTAGTTTTAGCAGTAAATATAGACTCAATTTTCGAATGAGTTCAATTGATTAAGTACTAATTCTTCGATAATATTTATCGTTTTTATAGAGGAAATCACAATTTCCTTCGCGCTTAGATTTAGTTCCTGTACTTCGTAATCGATTTTAGTTCAAATACAGACCTAATTAATGGTATATATGTACACTATCGCTCACGGAATTTCGGACAGCAAAGAAAAATTTGTAATGCAAAAAAAAGCCCTACGAAATAGTAATGCGAGGATAGTTTGACAGAATGGAAAAGAAAAACGAATTTTTTAAATATAAAATAATTTTGATTGTTCAATATATTCTCCTAAAAGAGCAATACATTTATTCCAACGGTGCTCCAATGCCCTTATGCCATCTTTAAAATGCAATTCCGGAAGGCTTGCAAAATACATTTACGAAGATGATAAGTTCGTCGTTAGACGAAAATTTATTTCCACCTAGTGCCGTTTTCAATTTTGGAAAAAGGTGGAAGTCGGGAGGGGCTAGATCCGGCGAATAAGGCGCATGCGGTACTAATTGGAAATGCAACTCGCGGATCTTGGACATCGCCTAATGTTTCCCGTAACTCATCTTTTATTTCGGTAGCTTTCATACCCTTAATTACGAAGTATTTAATCACCGCACGATACTCTGCTTTTTCCATTTTATCAAAACGACGTGTTGCTTCTTTTTCAATCAGCTGTCAAAAATAAACTAATCAACCGATTTATTTAAATATCGGAATGTAAACATATAAATAGGCAACCTAAATTACAGTGCATTTGTTTTACCAATTATAGCGCCACCTATGTGTCATTCTCACTACTTGTCAAACTATCCTCGTAGACAGAGTTAACCATATGCAAGAACCAAGTATTTTAAATATAGCACTATTAAATAGACCGATCTAAAATAATTTTAGAATTAAATATTAAAAAATGTTTATTTCGTTTGCTGACGTTTTTGTCGGGAATTGAAAATTTTTAAGGATTAAATACATAAAAGTGATTGTTACATATATGTATATTACGTACTTAAAAAGTTTATTTTTATCGACACTTTCTAACTGGGTTTACGACATGCACCCTTTGCTTGGTAATAATCGGATACTTCTACAATGTTTTTGTGCGAATATCTGTTATTTTTGAGTCAAATAATTTGCAGTGTGCCACGCCGTTAAGTCCATAAGAAGTGAAAAAATGTGTAAATATCACGTTTCATGAGGAAAGCATCTTAACGCGGGAAATTGAGAGAAAGTTAAAATTAAGATATCTACAATAAGTGACGTTATTAGCCGGTATAACGAAACCAGAAATATGAAAGACCGTGTGCGACCGGAGTCATCACGAATTACTTCTTATGCAGAAGATGAAGGAGTAGAACTGATTCGTAATTGAAAGAGGATGTTATTTATAATCGAAATCTACATTAAAATCAATCGCGGTCGTAAGAACATTATCCGTTAGTACTATGAAACGGTGACTTCAATATGTTGAAATAACCGCCGGAAACGCTTTCAATGAGCACAAATACATAGAGAATGTACTGTCAAAGAATAAAAACGCGTTTTACAGACCGATGAATTCAAGTTTCAAGAGTTCGATTAACTTAAGAGAATGTTCGTTTGAAGAGCGAAGCACTAAAAAAGGCTTCGTGATTGTGTTGTGTCCCTTGTTAAATAAGCAATTCGAACACCATTTTAGTGCTGTGCTAGTATGGGGGGGGGGGGGGGGGGGTTGATTTTCCTCTGCGGATCCTGAAGAAAAAATTGAAGCATGAAATAGAATGCGATTAATGGCCACGTCTAATGGATGATTTCTTTGTTAGAAACATTGTTCGAACTCATTTTTATGTATGGCGAGCTGCTGCGTCGTTTTTTTCTTCACCTTCTTCAAATCGTTAAAACGATGCCCTTTTATATTCCTCTTCATTCGTGGAAACAAAAATCGCACGGTGCAAGATCTAGTGAATAGGGGGCGTGGACCAAAGGAGTAATGCTGTTTTTAACCAAGAACTGGCGAACTGATACGGCTGTGTGAGCAGGTGCATTATCATGGTGGGAAAAGCATTCCCGCTCATCTGTCATAAATCGGGCCTCTTTACTATCTTCTCAGAACCTCCAAATTTCACAGTCGCCCGCTGTTCACTTTACGACCGATATTACAAAAACAAAAAACAACGAGTAAATGAAAATGTTTTTACAATAAAAAAATGCACTGTAACAAGATACAACTTTATTGACCGAAAGAACTAACTGCCCCGAAGTAGAACAAGTTGCGTCACGCGCACGTAGCGGTAGGAATGTGTTCTAGGCAAGCTTCACTCAGAGCCCTGCCATTTCGGTTATTTTTGGGTAAGCCCTTGTATATATGAATGTATTTGTGAATGATTATATGATAGAATGTCAATATGTGAAAACTTTGTCTAGAATTTTCTCAAAAAGTTTCAATAACCTCTTGTAATGTATGTATGTATGTGTATTTTATATATATATATATATATATATACAATCGTGTTCACGAAAATAGCAGTGGTCTTAAATTTGTTGAAATATCAATTTATACGTTAAATAAAATAAATTAAAGTTTATTAAACTCTTTATTCCAACATGTTTCTTAATACCAAAGACAAATTAAAACTGTTTATATTCTAGGACAAACAAAATAATTGTGCATTAAACTAGCAGTCATGCCAAAATACTAACCAAATGTCATCTTTACTTAGTTAATTGGATTGAAACATTTCATATTTTATTGCTTGATCTTAATTGCTTAGCATCTCTTGACACCTGTGAGGCAACGAGTTCACCAGTTGCCTACATGTCTGTGCTGAAATTGATTGCCATTCGGCTTGGCATATTCTCCACAGATTGTCAATATTTTGCGGCTTAGCAGAAGATACAGTATTTTTCAACTCCACTCATTAATTTTCAATGGAGTCTAAGTACGATTGTACAGGCCAACCCAAAACGCGAACGTTCTTATTTCGAACCGTTATCCACCTATAAATTTTTAATGGTGTGTTAAGTCTGGCGATTGTGCCGGCCAACCCAAAATGCGAACATTATTATCTCGAAACCATGTTTTCGCTTTACGAGAAACATGATTCGGATCGTTATCCTGCATATACACAAGTTTTAATGTTTCAGTCTCCTCTAGGGCTAGTTTTCCTTTTTCCACCATGACTTTCTTTCTCTTTTCTCCAGTTTTTAGCGTTTACAATTGTTTTCGCAGAACATGAGAGCGTATTTTGTATAATCTTGTAGCTTTTGCCTTTATTAATTTCATCGAGTATAACTGTTCTTTCTTCGGACGAACGAAGTTTTGCTCGGCCCATATTAAAATAGATGATTAAAAAATTGTTGAATTATCCTGCAACAAGTAGAACTTTATAGGTCTGTGTTTAGTGCCGCCAGCTATAGTACTGCTATTTCAATGTACAGGCAAAATAACAGCGCATGACTGGAAAACTCTGTAATTTCCCTTCATGTTCGGTACTTTACCTGAAGCCATATACATACATATATTCAGGGATTTTAAATAATTTCAATATGGCTGCACTGTGTATATATATATATATATACACACAGTCCTATATATATATATATATAGGACATTAGTTGTATTAGTATTAGTTGTAGTTGTAATTAGTTGTACGATTCTATTACTTTAAGTTGTTCATATTTCGACAAAATTACGAGGTGAACTGGAACCCTATTTCAGGGCTGTAATTTAATGTTATGTATATTTGATGATAGATACAATCTTTTCTAGGAATGTCGAACAATATTGATTGAATCCTCGGACGTAGTTACGATATTTCGGGTACATGCCCAATTTACATATTTAATAGTGAAAACATTTTCAAGATAACGTTTTTTAATTTTGTTCAGTTGTACGATTCTAGGTAATTGTAAACGGCATTAGAAATTAATTTAACATAAAAAACTTCGGTGAGAAAATCTATATTTCCATCTAACGAACAGAAATGAAACCATACGAGAGAAGGAAACGTATAGTTTGTTCATTTCCTTCTTTCTAAAGGTAACTTGAATGAAATAGTTGCAAATTACGTAACTCTGACTAACAAAATTAATAAAAGGAACTTTGAAGCATTATGAAAGTATAATATTGAAAAAATATTTAATTAACAAAGAGCAGGAGATGGCTAGAAAAATACATAGAATTGGTAGAACTATATTACACTCCGCCAACTATAACAATATTAGCTACATATAGCATAACAAATGAGGTGACTGGTTCATGTTCTGAGATTATTCAGAATATACCTACGAAAATAACTAAAACAAAGAAGATATAAAGAAGCAAAGTAGATATGACGGACAAATTTAAATGAATGTGTAACTAATATTTCTCCTATGTTTTATATGCTCAATTTAAAGGTTCTTATTGAAAAAGCTGAATAAATTTTTTGATGTAAAAAACTCCATATTTATGTATGTAACTAAATTTTGCAGTAAAATATAGGTACTGAAATTGATTTGTTTGCTTCATCACGATCCATTGTAACAAATCCTTTCATAAACGGCCCAGTTTACTCTAATTATCTCTTCATTTACGCAATTTTGGCTAGATGTTTGAACAAAGTATTTACATATGCCACTACCAAAGGAGTGTCATCAATTAGTAATATACATATGTATTTACACACATATATGCATAACACATATACAACATGTAGCTGTACATAGCCATGTATGTATACCCATTTCTCAAGTCCAAACTCATTTGCTAATTATAAAATGTAATCCATTTTATACGATCGATAGATACACATTACATACGTTCGTTTCTGTTTTTCACATCTAACAAACATATATACATACAACATACGTATATATGTACATTCGTGTATGTATGTACATATATTCTCTGAGTATGTACTTTGCTTGTTTTTTATAGATTTTATATTACCGCTGCTGCAATTATTTAAATACATTCATAAACAGTGATTAAATCGTCTGTATAGGACAGTCATGCAATCAGATAATTAAAATCTGTAATTCTTGATCATGACCGAGTAGTTTCTATGTGTTTTATACCGCGATATGTGTTTGTATTACAAAAGTATATATGTAACTACCTATCGATGTGTGTATATGAATGTATACATATGTATATATATTGGGTCTGGGAAAAAGTTCGTGGCGTTTTTCCCGATAGATGGCATTGGTTGCCGATAACTAAAGAACAACAAGTCACAGCGACACCACCAAGGGCTCGTTTTTTAGATGACCTTCCGAACGTTAGTTTGAGCGTAGAAACATTGTAATCGGTGAAGTGGTTGGAAAGTTATTCGCACTTGAAAATGGAGAAGAATAATGAGAAATTTCGCTATATTCTGCAATATTATTATGATAAGGGGAAGAACGCTGCGCAGGCTTGTGATAAAATTTGTGCTGTGTACGGTGAAGGTACTTTATCGAAATCTGTTGCGCGGAAATGGTTCGCTCGCTTTCGTTCTGGAAATTTCAATGTGAAAGATGAGTCACGCTTCGGTCGTCCAATCACTGAAAAATCTGATGAAATTCTTGAAAAAGTCCAACAAGATAAGCATATCAGCAGTGTCGATATTGGCATGGAGCTAGGCATTGACCACAAAACTGTTTTGAACCATTTACACAAAGCTGGTTACAAAAAAAAGCTTGACGTATGGGTTCCTCATGAGTTGAGCGTGAAAAACATGATGGACCGAATTAACATCTGCGATGCGCTGCTGAAACGGAATGAAATCGAGCCGTTTCTGAAACGTTTAATAACCGGAGATGAAAAATGGATTACGTACGATAATCGGAAGCGTAAAAGATCGTGGATAAAGGATGGTGAGCCGTCACAAGCGTTCGCTAAGCCAACATTGACGTCAAAAAAAGTGATGCTGTGTGTATGGTGGGACTGGAGGGGAATCGTCCACTACGAGCTACTTCCAACTGGTCAGACGATTGATTCTCAACTCTACTGTGCACAACTAGAGAGATTACGCCAGGCGATTGAAAGAAAACGGCCCGAATTGATTAATAGGAAAGGTGTTGTCTTCCATCATGACAACGCCCGACCACACACTTCTTTGATGACCCGTCAAAAATTGAGAGAGTTTGGTATGGGAAGTTTTGATGCACCCACCTTACAGTCCGGATATAGCACCCTCTGACTATCATCTGTTTCGATCTCTGCAGAACTCTCTCAATGGAATTAAGTTGGTTTCAAAAGAAGCCTGTGAAAACTACTTGATTCAGTTTTTCGACCGGAAACCACAGAAGTTTTTCACCGATGGGATCATGGATCTACCAAAAAAATGGCGAAACATTGTCGATAATAATGGAGCATATTCGGTTTAAATGAATTCGTCCACGCGCCATGCGGGGACCAGTTGAATTTTGCTGAAAAAACGCCACGAACTTTTTCCCAGACCCAATATATAGGTATATAATAAAAATCGATTAATAAAATGCCCCACTGTTTCGTAGAATTACATTATTATCGTATAACTAAAATCTAAGTTCGTGTTGTAAATTCTGTTGTCCTATGCATTTCTATATATTTGAAGGTATTTTTATCAACTAAAATTGCATAAAAGTTACATTTGAACATTATTAAGTAAATCTTCCTCTTCGGTAACTAATCTTGAGATTGGCTTCTATAGACTGTCGCAGAGAAAACCGAAATTTTTTAAAATAGTAATTCTTAGTGGCGACATCTATTGAAAAAAAATATACGTCGGTAAGGTAGATCTTGCAACAATATTATGTCAAAATATCATGACATTTACATTATTAGAAGTAGAGAAATTGCACATATAGTAACAGTGTGTATTTGGAATTGGTCCAAAAGTGAATTTTGACCAAAGAACAAATATCAAGTTCTATCTTAAACTCGGTAAATCATTTACTGAAACGCTTACTTTGATGTAGCAAGTATATGGTGATGCGTGTTTATCATGTGCGAGTGTGTATGAGTGGTATAAACGATTTTAAGACGGTCGTACGGACATAAATGACGACGAACATCATCCTGGTTCAAAAAATCTGTGGTAATGGAAAGTAACATCGAACTTGTGCGTGAATTGATCAGAAATGAGCCGAATAAATAAATAATTCGAAAGATTCAATTCATCGCAATATGACACAGCATTTGGGATTTGTGCAAGATTTGTACCACACAAGCTAACTGAATTCAACATTGTACAGACTTGATTAAAGACTCAAAACAGGACGAAAACTTCAGGTATTCTATTGTAACTGTCGATGAGATGTGGTGTTTTCAATATGATCCAGAGACCAAGCGTCAAAGCTCTGAATGGAAGCATCCAAGTGAAGAAAGACCCAAAAAAAGTCGTTTGGAGAAGTAGAAAGTGAAGACAATATTGATTTGTTTTTATGATTCTAAAGGCATATTGCACAAAGAGTGTGTACCAACTAGTCAAACAGTTAATACTATACATTATCTAGGTATTGTCAAGTGTCTTTTGGCGCGAATTCTTTGTGTGCGCCCTCAATATCATTAAAATGATATCTGTCATTTGTTACATGATAATGCACCATCTCATCGCTCGATTATCACTAATTTTTTAACTACAAATGTCAGTTTAACCATCAACCATTGACCGTATTCACCGGATTTTTCCTCCTGTGATTTCTATCTATTCTCCAAACTACATTTACTGATGAAACAATAGCGTTATGCCGATTTCGAAGCCATTGAAAAAGTGTCGACAACGATCTTGAAGGACATCTCTAAAGATTAATTTAAAAATTCATTCGACATGTTAATTGACCGTGCAAAACTTTGTATTGAAGCCGGAGGCGACTACTTTGCATAAAATAAATGCATTTTACCAAAATAGAAAGCTTTTGTTTTATTTTAAAAACCACTGTTTTCTCTGCGACAGACTGTGTAGTACCTTTCCTGAGATGGTAATTATTTGTTTAATATACTGTTGGTTTATTCTTCGCTCTTATCGTAATACATAATGCCTCTGACATTTAATGGAATATTATCCAATACTTCCTCCAACACATTTACGTATTTATTTGCACTTAGTCTATTCGAAAGAAATATTGGTCCTACAATTTGAAGATTCAACATTCACAGAAAACTTTCATTGATGTCCAAAGTATCGAATAGCTCTGGGATATTTTTCATCTGCCCAAAAATGTAAATTATGACTGTTGAAGACACAATCTCTTGTAAATATGTAATCGTCTCTCCATAAAAGGGTGATAAAATGTTTGGATTTTAACTTTTATTTAAAGTTTGCAAACTGTTATGTTCGTATAATGGTTGTACTTTTGTAACATGTCTTAAAAGGCGTAAGCGATGAAGGAATTGTTGTCTTGCTTGGAATGTTCATTTCTTGAGCAATTTGTCTAGTACTGCAAGTAGGATTCTGATGAATAAAATCCAAAATTCCTTCTTCAACAAGGATCATCATACGATCTTTTAGTCCACCTGCATCATATTGACTGGGGACAGATGTATCTTTCACGAAGTCTCCGATTCAATCTTCGAAATTTATTGGTAGATGAGTGTTGCCAGTGTGGATACGGTATTGCATTTTCGTCTTTTGCCAAATACGCATGTCTATTGCAAAACCCGAATATCATATACATATCAGCGTATTTGTTGAAAGTGTACATTACAAATTGCTTGGATTATGAAAATGTATGTCATTTTTATATGAAGATGATGACGTAGCATAATACCTTTCATCCAATGGTGTGTAGATAATTTAATAAATATAATTTTCTATTCAATGTATTTTCTTCCCTTTCTTATATACTTCATAAATCATTCGGTACGCGTCTCCAATATTGAAACCCCTACAGTACCTACTATTAATTAATGATTGATATCGCGTTAATTTACTCAGTATCGCATCGACCACTTTTAATATATAGTAAATCTATTTATAGTATGGGAAATAAAGTAAAATATCATGTTTTTTCCTAGCAAACATGCATACTATACAACAGGTATGGATAGTTTTGTATGAAGAAGGTTTGAAAGTGGCGTGATCTGATATTTATCAATGTTTTTGTATAATAATTAGACTAAGTAGACTACTTATCCTTATGGGTTAATACGAGGGTGGTCTGAAAAGTTTCCGACCTAACAAAGATTCAAGACATTTTTTCTTAAAATTTATATTTATTTTTATACATAGTCTCCTTGTATATCTACACACTTCTCCCAGCGATGCTCCCATCTCTTTAACACGTCCAAATACTACTCGGCGTTTTTCTCTGCAAAATAATTGTTCAAGAAGGTGATTGCCTTCTCATTTAACGAACTTCTCTGTCCTCCGAGCGCAACTTTTAGATAAGGGGACAAAAAGAAGTCGCTTGGGGCTAAATCTGGTAAGTAAGGCGGATGGTTAAGCAGTTCAAACCGTAATTCGTGGATTTTCGCCATGATGTGAGACGGCGAGGCGCGTTGTCTGGTGAAACGGAATTTTTTTTCTGCAAATGTGGCCGTTTTACCACAATTTTTGCCTTCAGCTTGTCAAGTAATGATGCGTAGTATGCTCCTGTAATAGTTTTTCTTTTTTGAAAATAATCGATTAAGATAATGCCATGACTATCCCAAAAAAACAGTCGCTATCCCAGCCAAAAAAGTTTTTGCTTTCTTTTGGAGTCCGTTCTCCCTTTGCAGTTGACTGTTTTGACTGTATTTTTGTTTCGAGCGTATAACGGTGTACCCAAGTTTCATCTACAGTAATTAATCGGCGTCAAAACTCGGATTTATTGCGTCTAAACAATAGAGCGTTGGAAATGTTCATTCGAACACGTTTTTCGTTTAACGTTAGCAAACGCGGCACCCAACGCGCGGACAGCTTTCTCATGCCTAAATTTTAATTTAATATGTGACAAACACGTTCTTTGGACATATTCATAGCCCTTGCTACCTCTCTCACTTTTAATCGACGGTCGTCTAGAACCAATTGGTGAATTTTAGCGATGTTATCGTCAGTAGTTGCAGTTTTTGGACGTCCCGAACGTTCATCGTCTCCCAAGCTCTTACGGCCACGTTTAAATTCAGCCGCTTAAAAAATTAAAAGATTAAAAACAAACGGAAATTTAAGTGATAATAAAATGATTTTAACAATAGAGTAGAAACCTTGTTCATCGAGCATTATGAAATACTTTTTAATTAGGTATTATTACACTGAAATATGTCTTACCTCTTCTATACGTAGCCACCCGATCACTAGGCAAGTCTGAGTGAAATACGCACACAACATGCAACTATCGGACTTGATGTAGCAGCGTAAGCGAAATCTCTGCATTACGATATCATCTCATATTGCATTATTATTTCCATTTTCTAAACTTCACAAATATATTTTCGTAATTACTTCCGATGTCAATCAATTCATTTAGAATTAAATCATACATTATTCCCCTGTATTTAACGTATGTAGTTCAATTTATTATATTTTTACTTCCATCTAACGTTAATTAAATCTCTGCATTCCGACATCATCGGTTTTTCCGTTTTTAAAACTTCACAAACTTATTTTTCCAATTATTATTACTATAATTGAATCCATTTCAAATTTTAATGTTTATAATTAAATTTCTTAAATTCTCTGCTGCCATCTAGCAGACAGTTCATTTACGATATTTTTTAAATCAATTGATTGTGTTATAAAATATATTAATATTTTTATACGAGGATAGTTTGATAAGTAGTGAGAATGACACACCGGTTGTGCTCTAATTGGTAAAACAAATGCGCTGTAATTTAGGTTGGCTATTTATATGTTTACATTCCGATATTTAGATAAATCGGTTGATTAGTTTATTTTTGACAGCTGATTGAAAAAGGAGCAACACGTCGTTTCGTTAAAATGGAAAAAGCAGAGTATCGTGCGGCGATTAAATACTTCGCATCCAAAATCGTGACTTCTAAGGAAATGATTATAGAAATCCATAATATTTATTATTACGCAAGATCGACAACTCAAAGTGAGAGAGATAGCAGACATGGTAAACATTTCAACAGAACACGTACACCACATTTTAACGAAAGAATTGGGCCTTTCCAAGCTTTCATCAAGATGGGTGCCGCGATTGCTTACGACTTATCAAAAGTTCACTCATTCGCGCATTTCCAATGAGTATTTGGACCTCTATAAGCGGAATCCGGCTGATTTTTGTAGGCGATTTGTTACTTGCGATGAAACTTGGATACACTACAGTACACCCGAAACTAAACAACAGTCGAAACAAGGGTTAGAACGTGGTTCTGCACCTCCAAAGGAAGCGAAAACCACTTTATCGGCAAACAAGGTGACAGCATCAAATTTTTGGGATTCAAAGGGCATTTTGCTCATTGATTACCTTCAGAAAGGTGCCACAATAAACGGACAATATTATGCAGAACTTCTACAAAAATTAAATATTGAGATTCGTGCTAAACGGCCAGGAATGGCAAAGAAAAAGATTCTGTCCAAAATCCACGAGTTGCATTTCCAATTAGTACCGCATGTGCCTTATCCGCCGGATCTAGCCCCTTTCGACTTCCACCTTTTTCCAAAATTGAAAACGGCACTACGTGGAAAGAAATTTTCGTCTAACGACGAGCTTATCGTCTTCGTAAATGAGTATTTTACAAGCCTTCCGGAATCGCATTTTAGAGATGGCATAAGGGCATTGAAGCACCGTTGGAATAAATGTATTGCTCTTTTAGGAGAATATATTGAAAAATAAAAATTATTTTGTATTTAAAAAATTCGTTTTTCTTTTCCATTCTCACTACTTGTCAAACTACCCTCGTATCTTTGAATTTCCTATGGTCATAGTTATTACATAATATTGAGTTGAGAATTCACAGCAACACGTAAGTATTAATAAAATTCTATCGAACTTTCTTCCAAGTTATACTTTCGACTTTAGTTAATAAATTATTAGGATCGTCGGTGTACACATGCAAGTAATTCCATTTAAGATATCGAGACTGGTCTAAGTACAAAGTGATTTAATTCTATTAATGTGGTTGCCCTTTTCATAACAAACATATGCGTGATATACTTTACTTTTGTGTTTAACACATACAATAGTATTCCCAATGTGACAATAAAAATAATGTTACCCGTTTAGTCTAAGTAAGCTTTGAATAATCAATATGTTGCTTATAACGACAAATAAAGCACTCTACCAAATTGCGCATTAATATTTTATATGTGGAAGTAATCATTCAGTAAATTTTCTGTTTAGTTTTCTGATGCACATTAAAACTTATAGAATATTTATTAATACCTTAGACTAAAATTAATTACAGATTACTGAACATAGAAATTTTTACTCGCAAAATCATTATTTAATGTTATTTTATAAGTATCCGGTGGTTTTATTATAAAAAAAACCACTATAAATAAACAATATTTTAAGTAAACTTGTTATTGTATATTTTGGAAAATTTTTGCATATACTATATCCCGGAAAAATCGATCATGATTGCGATATTATATAAATATGTGTTACGTTTCAGAAAATCACTTAGAATAGAAGAAAGTAAATAATGACTGGGCGTGTGTGCTTTAACTATACTTTGATTCCATAAATATCCAACGAACCTTACAATAAATTCTGTGAAATAATGACAAAGTGCGTGCTTTTGTGATGTTTCACACCTTTATATATCATTTTCATAGAAGTATCTAATTAGTAAATAGTCTATCTTTAATAAGCCGCCCTACTTTTAATTAAAGGAAAATATAGTGAGAAAGTGGGAGACATATTTGGAAAGACACGTTAAAATATCTATACTTTATACGTACAAAGGGTACTAGGAAAGTTTTGCAATACAGCGTTGTTGATTTAAATTTTTCAAAGTAATTTCCTCCACACTCAATACACCTCTCCATCCTCCGAAACCAATCTTTAAACCAGTTCTGCCAAGTTTCACTAGGGAGTAAAGCACACTCGTTGTCCCAAGCCCGCAGAAGGTCCTCATCACTGGAAAACCGCCTCCTTTTAGTTTCATTTTTACATGCGGGAACAGTGCAAAGTCGCAGGGAGCAAGATCTGGACTGTAGGGAGAGTGTTCGAGAAGTTTCAATCCTGTGGACAAATATTCGGTGCAGGCTTTGACGCGGTGAGCTGGACCATTATCGTGATGGAGGAACCAGGTGTCCATTCTTGACTTTGGCCGCAGGTTCTTCATAGATCCAATGACTTTAAGCAAGCGGTGTTCAGTATACCACTTAGCTGTGACTGTCTTCTGTGTGTCCAAAACGACGCGTTCCACAATTCCACTCGATTTGAAAAACACAGCTATCATTTTCTTCTTTACAGATCGGGATTTTCTGACAACTACGGGTGTGTCCTCATCATCAAAGACCCAAACTTTGTTTTGAGTTTTGGTCGGCACCTTGTAATAGTACAGTCAAGTCTCGTCACCTGTCACGATGTTGTTCACATACCGAGATTGTCGGCAGTTAATGGCTATTTTGAGGAGCAAGACAGTTCTTATTATAAAAAGGATATCGAACTTATTGAACACCGTGTATAAAGTTGAAACGAGAATATGTTGAAAAATAAATATATTTCTTTCCAAAATTTTTGTGTTTTCTTCGTGAGGTCGGATACTTCTGGGACCATCCTCGTATATCCAATAAAGTATCGAAATAATGTATTATTTCTGTATGATACAATATCCATAAGGTAATAAATTGTGTGATGTGTAACCTTACATTAAGTTAGTTATCGACATCTAAGCAAACTCAATAGCTTACGACACGTATTGTAAATGTTACTTTTTCATGTTGTAATTACATTATGATGGAATTAGGCAAGTGTTCTAATAAATTATTACAATCTAGAAATTCTTATTTTTTACTATGAATAACTTACTTACGGGCTGCTGAAGACCCATTTATGTAATTGGATTTTATTGATTTCAGAAATGTTACTTAAATATTATTTGAATTATTTATTGCTTTTGCTTCTTTTGTAAAATATTAAATTTTTGTTAATGCATTTATTTCTCGGTTTTGTTAGTATATACATACATACATACATAAGTTGTACCGGATAAATAATATTTTTTTTAATTTCAAATTCTATTTTTTTATTACATACTTACACATGATCACTGAAGGTTGATATATAACCCCTTGCCACATTAATTTTCGTATTCTACATACGTATTTCGACAACTAAGTTGTCATGATCAGCAGATAATTAAACAGTATCACATCTGGAAAACTACGGCGAAAAATACCCGTACGAAAACAAACTCCGTACACAATCCGTACCGTTGAGAACCAAAATGTACACTCAGTGTACATTTTCTTCAGAAACACGAGGGCGGCTCTTCCCTTTACATACGCATCCTGTATCTACAAACTATCGATACCATCTGCGAATGTTCCATCCATTCGGAGGATTAATTTGGTAGCTTAACTTGAAACGTCTTTGCACTGTAATCATGGAATTGCACTTCGTAAACTCGAGAACACAAAATGATTTCTGCTGCGGAGTAGCCATTTTAAACATATGACGGTTACAAAGAAAAACAGAAGGCAACTGACATCTAGCGGCTATTAAATAAACTAGACTATGTGTTCATTTCTCCAATAGCCGAACCGGGGCGCAGCGATCGATAGTTTGGACAAAATAATACTTTGTAATACGTATATTCTTTTTGAAACCCGCTGTACATTGGTCTTCAAGATTATGTGATCTAACATCAATGGATTTCTTTCTTTGGAATTATGTTACGAGTACAGTCTACGCTGATAAGCTTTTAATAATTCCCAACTCTAAGGCTAAACGAATTACTTTTTGTAAGAACAGCTGACCGAGGTGGATATTATAGTGTTATTTTCTATACATAATTCCTATTTTACGTATCATAGTAAGTAAGAAAAGCAAATTTCATTTAATTGAGATAACACTTATAGAACAATCCCTCCCATTTATCAGTTGCAGTTTGTTTATTTTTACATTTTCATTAGTTCTTTTCATATATCTAACACGAATTATATGTTTCCCATTTGATCAAACTTTATATACATATACTGATAGTAATATTTGTGTTATACCAAAATTCTGAATTGAGACTTATAATTACAAAATCATGTTAATAAATATTTCAAAATCATAAGATAAACGCTTTTTCTACATTTAAACGAACTTACCAAAGAGTGTTGTGTAAAATCTAGAGTAGAAACACAAATATAGACCATATACACAACCAATATGTATGAATACTTGTGCGGTTAAATCTGGCCATCTTATTTGTGGAATGAATTTGTCATTTGTTACTTTTGAATCTGTGTTCACGACCTTCCTAGTTCTGCTGTCTAACTGGTGCGTAGTTCCGGCTTGTTTGTTGACCCCATTTGATAACTCATCCTGACTCTCTGTCATTCTATACCTGTAAAAATACGATTGAAAAATACATTTACAAAATTATTTCATGCGTAAAATAAAAACTAAGGGACCCATATAAATCATAGGTGTATAGTACTTTTTAATTTAGGTAGGATGTTGTTTCTTTTAATTTCAATAAATGAAAGTACAGACAGATGCAGACTAAAATAATACTAGCGGTTTCTGTTCTAAGGTTTCCTTAAATTACCTAATGTTTATGTATGTTATTTTTAACTCAGGGAAGCTTTGTAGTGCGGTTCAACAATTTCCTGTTTTTGACATAGTTTGATATTGTTGGATTCTTTCTATGGCTGTACACATAATTTATGTGCATCTTTTATCATTTATATGCGATAAAATTAGAAAGCATTTTATTGTAATACGTTGAGAAGTTAATTGTCTTTTTGATCATTTTAGGCTTTTATTTAAAAATTAATATAATACTATTAATACATGAAATATTCTTTGTTGAAATGAAGTACGTCGCTACCGAAAAATTTACTGAAACATGTGAAAACTTGAACATAGATAACTCTGGAAAATATCTTCGTTTAGAAGAATTTTCCATTGTAATGTCACTAGTTACGATTTGGTGCAAACATCTTTTGATATTTGTCTAGCAAGATAAAGCTTGCAATTAATCAGCAATGTCTGTTGTTAATGCTCCTGTAGCGAAATCCTACTCCTTACTATTTGTATTTTTTGCATACGAAGTAAATAACTAATAATGTATTTCGTTTACATTGAGCTTTTCCGCAAGTTCTTGTTATACAAGGGTACTAGGAAAGTTTTGCAATATGACGTAACAATGAATCGTAGGAAGCTGCTTGTTGAGACATGTTCATATGTGCATAGTAGCCGCCGCGCCATGTTGATGGGCTCAGTTATTCATTAGCAGTGAGAGTGTAAAGTGCATCCTGGTCACGAAATGAGATAAGGGCAATTTTGAAACTGACAGGTAACGAGATTTGGCTGTACTATTACGATGTGCCGGCCAAACCTCAAAACAAAGTTTGGGTCTTTGATGATGAGGACACACCCGTAGTTGTCAGAAAATCCCGATCTGTAAAGAAGAAAACGATAGCTGTATTTTTCATATCGAGTGGAATTGTGGAACGCGTCGTTTTGGACACGCAGAAGACAGTCACAGCTAAGTGGTATACTGAAAAGTGCCTGCCTAAAGTCATTGGATCTACGAAGAACCTGCGGTCAAAGTCAAGAATGGACACCTGGTTCCTCCATCACGACAATGCTCCAGCTCACCGCGTGAAAGCCTGCACCGAATATTTAACCACGACAGGATTGAAACTTCTGGAGCACTCTCCCTACAGTCCAGATCTTGCTCCCTGCGACTTAGCACTTTTCCCGCATGTGAAAGTGAAGCTAAAATGGAGGCGATTTTCCAGTGATGAGGATCTTCTGCGGGCTTGGGACAGCGAGTGTGCTTTACTCCCTAGTGAAACTTGGCAGAACTGGTTTAAAGATTGGTTTCGGAGGATGGGGAGGTGTATTGAGTATAGAGGAAATTATTTTGAAAAAATTAAATAAACAAAGCTGTATTGCAAAACTTTCTTAGTACTCTTATGTAAGTTTAAAGAAGGTCGTTTCATAACGATTCAACATCATATTTAGATAGACATTCACAGGAATTTAAGTATCTAAAGCTTATTTACCTAATTTTTGATACGCTGTAGGCATTTTTAGAGAGAATTTTATTCTAAAACGAATAATGAAATAAATAGTAGTGCAAGTATGACTTACGTATAATAAGTATGTGTACCATTTATAGGCTAATACGTTGCAGTGACTTGACACTGACTTTGTTTTCAAGGAAGATTACGCAATGCAATGAGTAATATTTATTTTCTGTTCAATATAAATAATTTATACTTTCTTATACAAGTTTTATTTTTGAAATCTAAGCTTTTATATATTCGAAGTATGAATAATGGTAAGAATTTGCATACTAGAGTGGGACAATAAAAAGCAAGGTTGTAATAATTTAAAGTTTGGTTTAATGTTAAGCATTAAACGATTTGTTATGTCTTGAACTGCGTAAAATAAACACACGTATGTAAAATATTTATCAGCAAAGTATTGTAAGAAGTATTTAAAAATATTTCGATAGTTTATATCACCAAGGAATCACAAAATATTAAACTAATGATGTAATTTTACAAATGCAAATGAAAAGCGTTTTTCAACAGGCAGCGGAGATTGTTACGTTGCATATGGTCATATACACTGTCGACCATAAACGGGAGATCACATACTATCGATAGAATCGCTATATCTTTATACCTGGTTTCGGTAGGGACAATTGAAATAACAGATGTGCGTGCGTTTCTGGGAAGTTTACTAATAATGTCTGGATCATTATGTAAATTATACCTAGTCCTGCCATAAGCATTGATACAAGTGTAAACGCACCTTTTTGCAGATGATAACTTGAAAGCACAAAAATTTTATGTTGGCAGTAATGACATTTGATATATGCTTTACAAAAGTGCCGAACAATTTCACTATAGCGTGAGTCGTCATTATGGAATGATCGTATAAAGAGAGCCGTATTGCGGTTATTGCACTTCATAAGTGTGGAATAGAAAGAGTCCGTATTTTTGATTTATTGAAGCCGTTAAATATTACGCGTGTGTTTGTGTATCGTACTGTTAAGTTATTCATTGATACTGGAAATGTAATCGACCGTAAAAGATCTGGCAGGCCTCGCATAGTTCGTACACCACAGGCCATCAATGCTGTGGGGTCCCGCATCAATCGACATCCTATCCGTAAACAGAAAATCATGGCTCGTGAAATGGGTATTGCTCCGAGAACCATGAGCCGTATCATTAAACAAGACCTAGGACTTGGAGCTTTCAAACGACAAACAGGACAGCGCCTTAACGTTGAATTATAAAAGAATAGGAAGGAAAAATGGCGGCCATTTCGAGTAATTTGCATTGTATTTTGTAGCTTACTATTGCCAAAATAAACTATCAAAAAATAATTTAAATCCAACTTGCAGTTTTCTTTTTGTACTTAAAAACCTTTATATCAGTATTTATGGCAGGACTAGGTATAATCATATTTGTTAGTGTAAAATATTATAATTTCCTTTAATCCTTTAACGATCTGCATTCAGTATTAATACTTTTCATGAAAATATTTATTTTAAAGGGGTTTTTTATCTTACAAGATTATAATGGTTCTAAGAAACAATTTATTGAAATTTGTGGTTCCACACAGAATGTTGCGATCTAAGAAATATTTAGTATTCGTCTAGAATCTGTCCGAGTAAGTTGTAATACGAGTATTCCTGAACAAACATACAAAATGCCAAAAAGAAAGGAAATGAGTGCAGAAATTCATAATGCTATAATAACATTACACAAAGAAAAATAGTCACTGCGGACAATAGTGCAAAAATTAAAATACCATTCAGTGCAAGATACAGTAAAAAGGTACATAAGAACGGGTGCAATGCAACAGAAAAAACCTGTCAGAAGGCCAAGGATGACAACTAGGCAAGAAGATTTGCGGCTGGAACTGTTATCTAAATGGAATAGACGGTTAACAGCTCCATAGCTTCTCGCAGAATTAAATAAAAATCGTGAAAATCCGGTATCGCTGACTGTCGTAAAAAGACGTTAATCAAACAGAGCAACGAATTGTTCTGAAATTTCACATGAAACTTGGAAAAACCGCTACTGAAACTTATAATTTATTGAAAGAAGTGTATGGCAATAAATGTTTGTGGCGTGCACGTATTTTTGAGTGATTTAAGCGTTTTCAAGATGGCGAGAAGACGTTCAAGATGTGCCGCTCTTCCACGTGAAATACGGATGACAATATCGAAAACATCGGTAATCTGGTTCGACATGACCGTCGATTAAGTATTCGTGTGATTGCTGAAACTGTAGGAATTGATAAAGAATCCGTACGGCAAATTTTACATAACAATTTTAACATGCAAAAAGTGTGTGCCAAATGGTGCCTAAAATTCTCACGTTTGAACAACAAGAAACTCGCAAAAATGTTGGTACTGACACTTTGAATGTCATTGAAAAGGACCCAAACTTATTGGAAAGGATAATAACATGTGATGAATTGTAGTTTTTCACTTATGATCCTGAAACGAAGCGCCAATCCATGCACTGGAAGAGCCCATCTTCACCGAGAGCCAAAAAAAGCTCGAATGAGCAAATCCGAATTCAAAGCAATGATGATTGTTTTTTTCGATATTCATGGGATTGTGTACCTTCACTGGGTTCTTGAAAGTGAAACTATTAATCAACATTACTACCTTCACGTTTTTGCTCGACTCCGTAAAAGAATAAGGAGAAAACTACCCGAATTGTGGAAGGACAAGTCATGGGTTCTTCACAAAGACAATGCACTGGCTCATTCCGCATTGTCAGTCAAGAGGTTTCTAGCCAGGTACAGCAGCCCAGTGTTAGACCACCGTGCGCCGTGCGACTTCTATCTGTTTCCTACGGTGAAATCTGAATTAAAGGGAACAAAATTTGAGTCCGTTGAAGCTGTGAAAGCGAAAATGGCACGCGTCCTAAAAGGGCTGACAGAAGAAGACTTCGAGCACTGTTTCGAACAATGGAAGATTTGCATGGAGCGTTGTAGGGATAGAGGAGGGGTGTATGTATATTGAAGGTGGTGATAATAAGTAAATATGTATGAAATCAAAATGTTTTACAGCGTCAGTCTCGTTATGTAATAGCCACACCTCGTATATCAACCTTAAGTGATCAGTTTCCTAGGTTGCTTTTGATGTGTACCGTGTTTCTTTACATATGAAATTGCATTATATATCTCAAGAAATTTACTGTTTCAGCAGTTTATGAAATAGAATAATCACAATTTTTTAATTCTAATATCACTTAATAAATATCTAATGTGCAATTTTTCGATTTTTCCATCTTGACTTAGTGCTTATAGTTTTGGATAGAAATGTATACTTAGTAATATTTCAGTAATGAATGGTTGAACATAACCGTACTTATTTAGTTATAGCTCTACATTTCCGACAAATTATCCTGTGCTTATTAGATGCATACAACTGAAGATAAAGTCAAACTGGCTTTATATTTCAGCCTCAATTTAATCCAATATATTTAACAGTTAAATATCCGTTGAATTTGATGGAGCCTGTGGTTGATTGACTTGATCAATAAGGTTGATATATAACCCCTTTCCACAATTAACTATTTGTAAATTCTGTATACGTATTTCGACAACCAAGTTGTCATCATCAGCAGATAATTTCAAAGTGTCGCACCTGGTAAAACACGGCGAAAAAATTGTACGAAAAATAATGATGTGCACATCTTGGTTTTCAACGATGCGGATCGCGTACGGAGTTTATTTTTTCGCCGTGTTTTACCAGGTGCGACACTTTGAAATTATCTGCTGATGATGACAACTTGGTTGTCGAAATACGTATACAGAATTTACAAATAGTTAATTGTGGAAAGGGGTTATATATCAACCTTATCGATCAAGTTAAATATCCGTTAGTCAGGTTTGTGCATAATTTGAAATTAAATTTCTTCGAGAATGGAATGCATAAAAGTTCAGTGTGATTGATAAATTCTCATTAGTAATATTGCTCGAAGCTATACGTTTATTTCTATTACATAATAACAACAATCCTTGGATTCTAATATGAGAGTATGTAGGTCATTAAATTCTATAATGATTACTTGACGCTGTTGGTGTCCTTAGATTTATGTCTGTGTATGTGACGTAATGTAAGAAAACAACAATAAATATACGCACTTAATATACATATATTAACTCAACATAAAAAATCCATTTATTGTACAAACATGCATTTATCATGGGAGACTGACTTTTAACTAAGAGTAATAAAAAAATATTTATATGTATTTTCTTTAACCTTCACCATAATATATTTTACAATATATACTTGCATTAAGTTGGTAATATAACGATCAACTATAACAAACCTAGCCGAAATTACGTAATTTATCAGGCAATGTTTGGACGAAAGACAAGTTGATGTAATATTTACAGATGTTGCAAAAGCATTTGACAAAATCGGTCATAACATACTGACTTCCAAGATGTCTTCCGTTGGCTTTCCTTCAGCAACTGTAAAAATTGTGAAGTCATACCTAGTCAACAGATCGGTCTACGTTTGTTGCAATAGATATACTTCTAAGACATACACTGCAACCTCGCGGTTCCTCCAAGGATCCAATTTAGGGTCGCTACTATTTAATGTTTATATAAATGTCTCTTATATTCCCTCGATTTCAGAGTTTTTGCATATGCTGACGATCAAAAAATATTTTCAAGAATCTCTAACGTTTTGGATTGCAGAATGTTGCTGGGGTGTCTGGAGATGATTACTGCTTGGTGTGAATTAAACAAAATTCGATTGAGCGATTGTCGTTAAAGTATCACTTGATATTTGCAGAACATATGGAAACGATTCGCAGCTCTGTATCTCGGTCTTTGGGCTTTTTAATAAGAACATGCAGAATTTTTGCTAGCATAACAACACTAAAAACTTTATATTATGATGTGACCCAAATTAGAATATGCTTCTATCGTATAGTGTCCCATATACATACATACATTTATTAACAGCTTGATTTTGAGAAAATTCAGGGGAGATTTTTGAACTATTTAGATTTCAATGCTGGTGGAATATATCTGCCTCGTGGTATAGACTATTATAGTCTTTTGAGGAAGCATGGCATGGCTGACTGATTGAAGAAACATCTTTAGTGCCAACTTCTTCAAAGGACTTCCAACAGATACGATTGGTTTCCCATTTTCATTGGGAGAGATCAATTTTTTGATACCAAATGGCACTAAATCGTCAGCTGGCTTGTCAGTTCCTCATACTAAGACGAATGTATTAAGAAAAGGCTCCAATTAGTCATATGACTAAGAAAGCAAATAATATCAAGTAGATCCCTTTAACTAATACAATTGTTTTTTTTTGTGAAAATAATGTGTGTACTTTTTCTTTATTTTTCTCTTTTTGTATATATCTTAAACGTAACTATTGTCAGGTGTATCGGTCTGTTCAACAGACCGATACATCTGATAAGAGTTAACATGCACTGCTTTTTCTTGTTTAATTATTTATATCCTTTAAGTGGAGGTATACGTCTGACATTATTATTATTAACAATAGAGTCAAAGAAAGTGCAATTCGAATAGAAAGAGTTTGGGCGTTATTTTTCTACATTTTTATTTCACCTCCAATGCAGTTAAATCAATAATGCTGAAGTGCTTTATGCCATTTTTACAACGTTATGTCTCCAGATGCTCAAAATGACAAATAAAGAGGGTGAAATTTCGATTCGTCCAATATTTCGCAAACAACTTGACTGGTGTAAGAATGCGCAATGTCCGAGGAAAGAAGTTTTCAAGGACAATTCCATGTAGTTTTTCGAAACTTGCTTCAAATTGGTAGCTTAGCCGTTTTGGCGATTTGCAAGATAGTTTATGAAAAACGCTTTACAACACCTTACTCAACAATGGAAATATTTGGTTTTCTTTGGAGGGCTACCATAATTCGCTCAAATCAGGCTTCATTTCTGCTCACCAAAATATTATATTTATGATTGCATATTTACAATGCTTAGCAACGCAATTTTGTTATAGACTAATCTACATTTTTAACAGATTTATTTTTAGTTTACGGGCATACACACACTTGACTTTTAACATATTAGAAGGTTGCATGAATCAATCTTTGTTGTACTAAAGTGAGTTACTCAATTTTAGCAGAAAAAGGATGAATCTCATTTTAAAATATTTGGTTCGTACGTCTCCTTTGAGCAATTGCCCTTTAAAATATGTATATACATCCTATCTTTTAGTTTTGGCAATTTTTTTATACGATAATAGAAACACACAATGTGAGATTAAGTTGTAAATGTGGGCTATTTAAAAGCTAAAACAATATGCTAATTTCGACAATAAATTAGCATTAGATGATACAGAGTAACTAATGATAAAGATAATTCGATATTATCTACATGAATTCTTCTAAAGTATTCACTTTTAGTACAAAATCTTGATGGTCTTGATTTCTGCGCCCATTTACTATCTTTCGTGGTATATTATCTGTTCCACCGTACTTGCTATGCTTCTTATTATTGTTATTGCTCTTTCTCATTTATTGCCATTTCTGGTGGTAATGTATGGTAATTAATGGTATTGTACAAGGATCCAATTTTAGACCACATTTCCTAAATATTTACATAAGTAACCTGTCTCCTTTGCGACATTGTAATTAATCCTTTTTTGATGTAAGTACGTTCAATGCACGTAAAGATCGTATATTTATATTTTAATGCATACCCATAACTATACATCGTTTGAGTTGTATCAAAGCGTTTTATTTTGTTTTTCACGTGGCTTGTTTGCGAAGTTTCACTGGAGTAATGTGAAACTTTATAGTCCTTAAAATAGAATTTTATTTCAGTTGTTTCTCTTTATAGTTGACTCTGCTTTTTTGTCTTAACATTGTACAGCCATATACTGTGTTAAATTTAAAAAAATGAGGCAAAATTAAAAGTGATTAACAAAAAATGAATAAAAATACATCAACAGCCAGGTGTACCGGAAAGTCATTACCAGCTTTTTGGGTAAAAAAAACTAGATAATTTTCAAGGATACGAAAAAATGTATTTACTCAAATCATATCTCATTTAATTCTACATATCTCGCCCATCTTTTAGGCAATTTATGGATACTATTCCAAAAAAACTGTTTGTTCTTTGAGCAAAACTATTCAATGAGCCTTTTTCTAATTTCTTCGAAATTGGCGAAGAGCTGCTCTGGAAGCGCGTGTCCCATGGACACGAAAAGGTGATAGTCGGACGGGGCAAAGTCTGGAGAGTACGGCGGGTTCGATATTATTTCCTATCCAAGTGCTTTCAATGCAACCTTGACCGGATTTGCTGTATCAGACGGCCCGTATCCTGCTGTTAAATCACTTTACCGTGTCTTCGGGCCCATTCTGGACGGTTTTCTATCAACGCATGGTTAAAATCGATAATTTGTTATCGGTAGCGATCAGTATTAACTGCTTCACAAAGTTTCGACAGTTCGTAATACATCATACCACTCTGATCCCACCACAGAGCATTGTGACCAAAACGATTTGGCCTTGAAGTCGCTGAGCCGGCTTCACCAGGCAATAACCATGATTTTTTGCGTTTAGGGTTTTCGAAATAAATCCATTTTTCACTACCCGTCACTATTCGATGCAGAAATTACTTTCGATCATATCTTTGAAGCAGCATTTCACAGACGATTTTTCGACATTTCCATTTGTCTATAATTTAATTGATGTGGCACCCATTTTCCCACCATTTGGATTTTTTTCGTTGCTTATAGTCGGTCGCTAATCGCTTCTTGGGCCACGTTTAACGCTTCTGCAAAATGCTTTTGAGTTTGGGTGGGTCTTCATCCACTAACTCCTGCAATTTCGCATTTTCAAACTTTTTCGATCTACCAGAACGTTCTTTGTCTTGCACTGCGAAATCACCACTTTTGAATTGTCGAAATCACGCCTCACATTTTTTTATAAATGAAGCATGCTCACCGTAAGTTTCTACCAGCAAATGATGACTTTCAGCGGTTTTTTTTCTTTTGATTAAATAAGTAATGCAAATGCACTTTTTCAGGCACAAAACTTAACATTTTCAAAGAGATATAAATCTATGACGGTGTTACTTTCGCAAAATATGACATGTATATCTTTGAAACTTGCTATCAGTAGAATAAAATGACATATGCCTCAAATCATAACATTGCATACTTAAGCCTAGCCACCGGTAATGACTTTCTGGTACACCAAGTAAATACATAAACGAATGCTTCAGACGTTTCTTGCTCAATCCAGATTTTTAACTCTTATTGTATTTTGTAAACCGAACTAGGTGTTTACGTGATTGTGAAAGTTATTTTAAAGTACATATTCACGTGATGTGATCATTGTGTAGAGGATTTAATACCCACGTTGGTGTTATTCATTAAACATATGAGTTATTAACCATATGACGCGTTCAATTATAAAATATTTTAAGTGCAAAAAACATAATTTAGGATTTTCATTCCAACCAACAATAACAAATTTTCTAAATTACAATATAAATTATTGTACAGCAATCCATATTGTATAGTAATGAAACGATTGTAAAAAAAGCAAACAATTTTGAGATTTTTTCATATTTGATGTTTAATATCAATATTTTAAACTCTTTATTGGTTCTTAGTTTCATTAGTCTATGATAAGACCGATCGTAGAACACGTCGTTTCTTCCAAATTGTTTAAATAAGTTTTTTTTTATTTCTTTGGGATGTTTAGCTAACGTAATAAGCTAACAGAACAACACCCAAGAATTACACGTTGTCCGTGACCTATTTAGGGAGTAATACGGACCTGTATCGTAACATATAACGGAATCCAACGACGTCGCCGTCTTGGATTCTCGTTTTAGTTTACACTTCTGCGATCAGTTACGCAATTAGAGAGTTAAGTTTACCATTTATTCGACGCGACGTGAGTCATAAGGGAGTCAATTAAGTTCATATATTTTCTGTTACCACGGCCTATAAAAGGTTTAGTGCGTTTCTACGACACGTGGGTGGCGATGTTTTTAATTAAGTTCGACCTTTGGATTCGGAAAAATGCCGCGTGCTCAGTATGTGTGTGTCTATGAGAGTATGCGGGACTAACGCTTTCGTATATAAATAGTCAGAATTTATGTATGAATGACGCTCGCGTTGTCTATGTATTTTTTTAGAGCGTCTTTTAGGTTTTAAAGTTTTAATTCCCTTCCTTGTTTATTTTTATTGAGAATAAAGAATTACTCGATGCATGTATAAAACTGCAAATACACTCCGCGCAACATGAATAGAACCACCCGACTTGTTGCAAGCTTTCGTTGGTTTGAAAAACAATTCATTTACTAAAAATACAATGCAAGTTTGTAATGGTATGATATGGCAAATAATACGCATTATTGCGCAATAGTGCCTAACGTTATGCATTGGGTGACGTAAGTACCACATACATATAAAATGCACCGCGCCGGTTGGATACGACCAGTATTTAATAGTAAGCTACCGGATGAGTGTCGAGTTACAACGTGTATCCGGATAAACAAACATCTGTAATTAAGGGTATTGTGTAACGATGGGACGACAGAAGTGCTTAAGTATGGAAGAAATTGGAAAAATTAAAGCGTTCCATCAAGAAGGGTATTCCTCAAGGGCTACTGCAAAGAAAATAAGTCGATCACACCAGGTTGTGAACAATTTTATTAGGGATCCCGAGAATTATGGAAAACGTTTTAAAGGGCGAACAACATCCGTTGCAACTAAGAGAGAACGTCGAGCCATATTACACGAAGCATTGAATTCGGCATTAACAGCAAGACAAATCGCGAATAACGTTGGAACGAATGCATCGGTAAGAACTGTACAGAAGTTACTGAAGACCTGTCCGCATTTAAAACGTTTGAAAATTAAACGACGGCCTCCTTTAAGGGAATTTCAGCGCACTGCATGTCTTCAGTTTGCTCAAGCAAAAATGGGGTGGACAAGAGAATGGCAAACTGTTATTTTCAGTGACGAGAAGAAATTTAATCTAGATGGCCCGGATGGGGTCACGAAGGCGAGCCGATGTTGGTTCAGTCATGGTATGGGGAACTGTTTCCTATAACGGACCTGTTGATTTAGTAATAGTGAAGGGCAGACAGAATTCGGAAAAGTACGTCCAGCTGCTGCAACAGGTGAAAGACAAATTTTCCAACGTTATGGCAGGTGGGCCATTTATTTTCCAACAGAATAATGCCAGTATTCACACCGCGCGCATTGTTCGACGCTGGTTTCAAGAACAAAGCATGGAGGTTCTCGATTGGCCATCGCTCTCCCCCGACCTGAACATCATAGAAAATGTTTGGGGATGGTTGTCGCGTAAATTGTACTCCAATGCTACCCAATTCAGTTGCGCTGACGAACTAGAGCAGGCGCTGAAACGAAGTTGGGCGGAACTTCTCGTTGACTACTTGAGAACCCTGTATAATTCCATTCCATCCCGACTATTTGAGGTTATAAGAAATAATGGCAAAAGTACTCATTATTGAACAATAAAGTATTTTGTTATTGCAAACGAATCTTTTATTTTGTAGATTGGTCGTATTCAAGTGGCGTTTAATTACTCTACTTATTGTCATTAGTAACGTACATTTGCACTGACTTTTACAAAAATTATATTTGGTACCTACATACATCTTTTTATCAACCCTCTTATTTTCGAAAATAACAATTCCAGCGCGCTACCATGTTTATACCAACTACAAATGTCATATATGCAGTTGGTCCTATTCATGTTGCGCGGAGTGTATTCTTGTAATTCTCGAACTTCAACATTTTAAACATGCATTCAATAAGAAATAGCATACATATTACATAAACAAAACGACAGCAACATACTAGGTATGGCAATTAAATAACGAGATGTGTGAGAAATTTTATTTATTGCAAATGAACTTATATTTAACTTGTATACCCTTCAATATATGTGGGCAAGGTGAAAAGTTCTCGGCCTGACAATGAAAGACCGCGATTTAAATTTAAAGAATGATTTTATTTTTCTACATAATCTCCCTTGAGTTCAACACCCTTGGTCCAGCGTTTTTCTAATATCAATATTCCTTCCCGGAAGTGAGAGTCTGGAAGGTTGTCAAAAAATTCTTGTACGGTCTTTTCAATTTCTTCGTTGGATGTGAATCGCTTTCCAGCAACAAATTTTTTCAAATTTGGGAATAGATGGAAGTCTGAGGGTGCCAAATCAGGAAAATAGGGAGGATGGACGAACAAATCGTACCCAAAATCTCGCAATTTTCCCATCGTCAACGCACTCTTGTGTGCGGGTGCGTTGTCCTGATGAAAAACGATTTTTTTCTTCTTCAAACTAGGCCTCTTCTCGCGAATTTTGGCATCCAGCTGGTCAAGAAGGTAATCAATTAACAAGATTCCTTTCGCATCCCAAAACACTTTGGCCATGACTTTTCCGGCAGATGCGATCGACTTCGCTTTCTTTGGCGGTGAACCACCGGCTTTCACCCACTGCTTCGACTGCTGTTTCGTTTCTGGCATGTAGTGGTGGACCCATGTCTCATCCATGGTGACAAATCGCCACACAAAATCAGTCGGATTCTTGTTAAATCGGTCCAAAGAATGCTCTGAAAATCGTTTGCGCATTTGCTTTTGATCGACATTCAGCAAATGCGGCACCCATCTTGCGCAGAGCTTTCTCATCTCTAATTCTTTGTGCAAAATGTTTCGCACCCTTTCTTCCGATATCCTCACAGCCTCAGCTATCACACTCACTTTCACTAGCCTATTGTCCAACACAATATCATGTACTTTTTCGATGATTTCTGGTGTGGGTGCGGTTTTTTGGCCGTCCTTCACGTGGGTCATCTTCGAGGAACGTACGACCATGTTTAAATTCAGCTGCCCACTTTTTAACGGTTGACATCGAAGGGCAGAGTCCCCGTACACTTTTGTCAACTTCGGATTAATTTCCATAGGGGTTAAACCATCCAAAACAAAGAATTTTATAACAGCAAGATATTCAAGTTTATCCATTTAAAAAAATAACACGCACGACGTCTACTACAAAAATTCTTGCAAACAAACTACTTGAGAGAACAAGTTGAAAGTTTTCATGTGAACTAAAGACACATGCAGCCATGCAGGAAACATAAATTTCTGTTAATTGTAACGCCATCTCTGTGTCAGGCCGAGAACTTTTCACCTTGCCCACGTAGTCTCCTTCACAGATAGTACATTGTGAGCTGGTACTTTATCCTGATGCACAATCCACGAGTTGTTCTTCTATAAATCCGGTCTTTTCCTCCACGCGTACGGGCGACATATTAACACGGTCAAACATTCGCGCGACGTATATCGGGAGAGCGATTGTGCACCTGCGGAATGAATGTCCGAGTGAACGTATTGAGTAGAGAAGCTACCTGGTTCTCTGTTGTTACAGGGGACCAATATCCCACAAGGAGGAGAGGCGGCGGAGAGATTCCACCGGGACGAGAAAGACCAGGACTGGCGAGCGGGACAAGACGACGGTGAAGAACGATTCATCGGCATCTCTACCTGAAGGGATGTGTGTGAAAGAGTATTGGACATTAAGTGAATGAAGTATATAAGTGGCGGACTACTTCCGTAGAAATTGTAAATAATATAATATCTAAGTAGTACGCGGGCTAGGCCCCATTTAGAGTTTTAAATAAGATTAGTCTAGGTTAGACAGTTAGTTTTGCATTAAACCAAAGTTAAGGTTAGGTTACATCCGGTGTAGTGCCACAGGCGGAGGACCGGATTCTAGGACAAGTATTGTCATATAATTAAGTTTTATTAAATAAAGGGTCTTTTCCTCCGTACCCTTTCCCTCAGCTTAATTAGAAATTCTTTGAAGTATTTCTTATTAACGGTTTGACCCTCAGGCACACAGTCAGTCACGATAACACTCTTGATATTACCCAGTTGTAATAGGTTTCATAAACAGCACCAAAAAAGTTTTCCTGAAATCTTTAAAACAGATAAGCGAATTTCACAAACACTGTCCTGGCATACATGCAATTCTTGCACCTTTGGGGATATGATTAAAAGCAGTTTTAATAGATAATAAGAAAGCCAGATAAAATTTAATAGAGCTGATGTTCACACAGATGTACGAGGGAGCGTTTTTATATTCGCGGAATGAGCGGGTTGTAGAGGGGTGAGTAGGCGCATTGGGGGCGTGGCCTGTGCAGCGACTCATGATTAGTATAAATACGAAGTTTCATTGTTATTAGACAGTTAGTCTTTGAGCTATCGTCAACCAAGTAACATAATCAGGAGTGAAAAGTGAAATATGGAAAAAATCGAATATCGTGCCGTTATAAAGTTCCTTACCAGGCAAGGAAAATCAGTCGCGACCATAATGAATGAGATGTCATTGGTTTACGGCGACTCTTGTCCAGGAAAAACCATGGTGTACAAGTGGCATAGTTTATTTAAACAAGGAAGGGAATCCCTTGAAGACGACCCGAGGCCGGGCAGGAGCATTGAGGTAACCACGCCAGCACTTATCCAAAAAGTTGAACAAATTGTACTCGAAGATGCTTGACTAAAGAAGAAACAACTCGCAGAAATGGTTTGAGTATCCGATACAACAATTTTTAAAATCCTACACGATCATCTCGGCATGTCTAAGGTCAGCGCAAGATGGGTGCCGAGAATGCTCACGCCGCCGCAAAAACAACAGCGCGTAGAGTGTTCGCGTGCATTTTTGGACCTCTGTAATGAAGACAAGGATGGTGTATTGAGTGGAATTGTTACTGGAGACGAAACTTGGGTTCATCATTATGAACCTGAGTCCAAACAAGACTCCATGCAGTGGCATAAAAAGGGCACAGCACCTCCCAAGAAATTTAAAGTGTCACAATCAGCTGGGAAACACATGGCAACGGTATTTTGGCACTCGGAAGGAATATTGTTGATTGATTATAAAGATAAAGGTGTTTCTATAACCGGAGAATATTACGCTTCAATATTAGAGCGACTAAAAGAAGCCATTAAAGAGAAAAGACGGGGAAAATTGACAAAAGGTGTTCTGCTTTTGCACGATAACGCGCCCATCCACAAGAGCCGCGTTGCGTTAGCTGCCCTGCATAAGGTGGGCTTCGAAATTGTGAATCACCCACCCTACAGCCCAGACCTGGCCCCGAGTGATTATTACCTGTTTCCGAAAATGAAAAAAGAGCTGCGGGGTAAAAAATTTACTGCCGATGATGAAGTCAAGGAGGCAGTTTCGGCGTATTTTGCAGATAAAGAGAAATCATTTTTTTATGAGGGTATAAATAAATTAATTGAAAGATGTGAAAAATGTATCCGTCTTGCAGGTGAATATATTGAAAAAGAAAAATAATTTGGTTTTTTTATTTCCACCCCTTGTCCCCCATTCCGCGAATATAAAAACGCTCCCTCGTACAAGCTATTCATAATAAATACATTGTACCAGAAAATGTCATAAACCTTGCAAAATACTTCATTAACATTGGATCAAGTGACAATAGTGGATGACATGGAAACCGTGCAACGTATTTTAAATGACGCTGTAAGTATTCGTGTATTAGAAAAACTTCGCAGTATTACGAAAGATTTTGCCGTATTAAGAGACGTTTACAGTAATACTGCTTCCACATATAAGTTAATTCAGGTCAAAGAACATTTTAATTATACAAGTACTACATCAGTAGATACCGAATTATCGTTTTCTCTATTCAAGGACATTTTTACAACTCGACGAACATCATTTAAAGAGAAGACTTACGCTGTGTTGTAGATGTTTAGTCGAGCAAGTTCAGATTGCTAATACTTCTGTGTTTTAATAACAGTAACACAAAATATATTGCCTATTTATTCATATTGTATTGCGGTACTTATTGGACGTCTTTCGTATGTCACGATATATGCGCTTTTGCGTCCATGCATAATGCTTAAATAACCCCGCTTTTATTTATCAGTGAGAAAATGGGGAAAAAACAAAAAGATAACAGTAATGTAAATTGAAGTGTTTCAACAAAAGCAATCGAAACTATAATTACGCAGAATTGAATATACGAGTACGTTTTAAGTAGGATTAGGTTGCACGTGTTCATTAGACAAAGGTTGCCGATTTCGAACAATTCTATTTTAAGTGTATTTTAGACATATCAGTACAATAGTGCACTCTGCGATAAAACTGATTAAATTATAATACATTTAATGATTTGTTCATAATGAAATCAATTGTGCTTATTACAAACTTCGAATTTTCCTGTTGTAGCATGCGCCCTCATTTGTTGTTTACTTTACGTACTTATGAGTATTTGCAATACTACGAAATCATTGAAACACACTATGAGAATGTGCGTTCTGTGTTGAAAGTTAAAAGACAGTTCCCATAAGCGAGATAAGTGACAAGTGATAAGAAACATAACGAAGTTATATCAACATTGCATTTAAGATAAATAAAATTGAATCTAATTAGAATATAGTTTTTCCTGATGTTTATGCAATTAGCAAAATTGAAAAGTCGGTGATTTTGTATATATATATACAGTGAATGTAAAAAGTATTCGTACACTGAGCTAAATATAATAAAAAGCCATATAATTCGTGTAATTGGAATTGGAATTGTAAAACATATTAATAACAAGCAGTGTATTCCATTATTGAATAGCTGTACTTAAGAAGTTTGATAGAAATTTTAATTACACCTCAGAAACCTCTCTGTAAGCAATTTTACTTATATTTCTTGCGCACGATAAGTATTCGTACACGTACGATATTTGAGGAATTACCTACTACATTCGGGAAAGTACCGAACTACTGCACGTGAAGTTTGCGTACACATCGTCGGTAGTATATCAGTTATCATCTTGTGTAGATGCAGTACATGTTAACGGCAAAATGGGCCGTAAGAATAAGGAAACAACCCCTGAAGAGCGAAAGATTATAATTAGATTACATAATCAATGTAAATCATTGCGTACTATTTCAAAAATTGTTAACCGGGCTCACTCAACAATCCAGTCTATCATAGACAGATATTGTTATACCGGTAGATTGTATAATAAACCCAGAAAAGGACGTCCAACCAAGTTGAGTAGACGTGGTGTCAACGCTCTTCTAAAAAAAATAAAGGCCAACCCTAAACTTAGTGCACCAAAATTGAATGCAGAAATAAGAAAAAGTACAGATGTGAGTGTATGTGATAGTACAATCAGAAATATTTTGCGAAAGAACGGTTACCATGGCAGAACGGCACGGAGAAAATATTGGATAAATAAGGTAAACCAGATAAAACGCTTACAATTTGCTAAGACATACCAAAACGCGCCTCCAGAGTTTTGGAATAAAGTTATATTTACAGACGAGAGTAAATTTAACATATTCAAGTCTGATGGTAAGTGTCTAGTGTGGCGGAAAAAAAATAGTGAGCTCGATAGCAAAAATATCTGTGCAAGTGTTAAAGGAGGCGGCAGTTCAGTGCTTGTCTGGGGGTGCATGAGTGCTGTTGGTGTCGGTACATTGCATTTTATAGACGGTATAATGGATCATAGAATGTATATTGATATTTTAAAGACTAATTTACCGCTTAGTGTTGCGAAAATGGGATTAAATGGTGACTACATTTTTATGCAAGACAATGATCCCAAACATAAGGCGTGGAATACAAGGATGTGGCTGCTGTATAACACTCCAAAACAGCTTGAAACACCTCCCCAGAGTCCAGATATTAATCCCATTGAGCACATATGGGATTATCTGGACAAACAACTAAGAATACGTCATATTTCCAATAAGACGGAATTAAAATGCGCCCTTCAAGAAGATTGGAAAAATATTCCTATAGATTTGACAACCAAATTAGTTAATTCTATGCAAAGACGTTTAAGCGCAATCATCGATGCCAAGGGTTTCCCTACTAAGTATTAACTTTTTTGTTTTGGTTTTTTTTGTTAAGCAAATTATCGTGTGTACGAATACTTATTGCTCACTAAAACTTTCAATGTCTACGACTTCTTTTGTGTATCTACCAGAATTTTAACTTCTTTTGTATTTTGTATACTGATATATGTTTGCATAAGACCCAACTTTATATAGTATAAATTATTTGTTCTTTTTTGCCTTAAATTAGGACTGTAGTCTTGTCTTTTAATAAAATTACGTATGTGTACGAATACTTTTTACATTCACTGTATATATATTTTGCCTATTTCTTTAGTACAGTTTCATTTTTTATTGCGGCAGCCGTGCTGCGTTATGTTTATATTTTGTGTTTCCGTTGAAAATTTATTGGTGGAACCTACGATATTTGTAGACGTTTTATGAATAAACAAACAGAAATTCTTAGATCTTAGCAGATCTATACCGGATTTAAATAGACACCAACGAATTACAAATGAAAATCGTACTTTTATCAGAATATTTAATTCTTTTTTTCCTAAAGAGCGAAGGTTTTAATATTGAACGTGGAAAGCCTAGCACATTAATGGATAAAACAGTCTAATACGAAATATTATGAAAACAAGCAAAATATCAATAGATTGCATAATGAGAAGTATAGATAAAATTTTCCGTTCGTATGGTAAATTTCACCATGAAGATTGAATAAGCTTCCTGAAGACATCAGCATCCGATTAAAATAAACCATACGCCGCAATTAAAGAATGTTTAATTAGTGGTTAACTGATCCCGGCTGTGGGAAAAATTGGTATCAATTCTTAAAGAAACACCTTCGATAGATGGCGCATAGACGTTAACAACCTAAAATTAATATAAGAAACTGGTTACATATCTTTGAAATCATCTTATGTGATTCTGAGAAGGAAAAGACTACTTAACAAACGCATTTTTTTACTCTCATGATGGGGACAGAAGACTGAAGAAGTTCTGACTTTAGCAAAATGAAATGCCATTGGTATTGCTAAATTCTAAATTAATAATTGTTATGAATGTATGTACACATACGAGGGTAGTCCTAGAAATACCCGACCCAACAAAGAAAATACAAAAATTTTGGAAAGAAATATATTTATTCTTCAACATAATCTCCTGGCAGCTCTATACACTTTTCCTAGCGATGTTCAATAAGTTCGACACCCTTTTTATAATAAGAACTGTATTGCTCCTTAAAATAGTCATTAACGGCCGACATCACTTCTTCATCGTTGGAAAATCTTTGACCACTGAGCCACTTTTTCAAGTTTGGAAACACAAAATTATCCGAGGGTGCTAAATCTGGCGAATAGGGTGTATGAGGTATCAATTCAAACTTTAATTCATTAATTTTGGCCATTGCAATAACGGATTTGTGAGCTGGTGCATTGTCTTGATGAAACAACACTTTCTTCTTAGCCAAATGCGGCCGTTTTTACTTGATTTCTTCGCTCAAACATTGCAATAAGTTCGCATAGTACTCGCCGTTGATAGTTTTTCCTTTTTCGAGATAGTCAATGAAATTTATTCCAAAAAACCGATACCATGACCTTGCCTGCAGATGAAACGGTCTTCGCCTTCTTTGGAGTCGATTCTCCCTATTGAGTCCATTGTTTTCATTGTTCTTTTGTCTCAGGTGTGAAACCCATGTTTCATTCATGGCTATGAAACGGCACAAAAATTCTGCTTTGTTGTTGTGAAACTTCGCTAAACACTCAATTGAAACATTTTCACGACACTGTTTTTGCTCGAGTGTGAGCAAACGCGGTACCCATCTTGCACACAGCTTTCGCATGTCCAAATTTTCAGATAATATGCGATGTACTGCACCTTTTGAAATGCTTAGTAACATATGTCTGCTAGTTCGCGCACTTTCAGTCGACGATCGTTCAGTACTGCTTTGTGGATTTTCTTCACCATTTCCAGAGTCGTCACCACATTGGATCGACCACATGCTTGTCTTGGCAGCTCGCACGGCCTCGTTTAAACTCTGCTACCAAACATTTCACTGTTGTAAACGAAGGAGTAGACTCACCCAGAGTAGAATACAGTTCAGCTTTTATATCGGTTGGGCTGAGGCTTTTCAAATAAAAGTATTGTATCAGATGATCAATTTTCTCCATTTTTACAAATTCACTGAAAACGTTCACTGTAATAGCAGCCAAACAAATACTAAACAACGTGACATCTTCAAACTTGAAATATATGCTCTATAGATATACTATACTTTCTAATACAGTGATATTTTTCAAACAACTACCGCCATCTCTAGGCCAGGTTGGGTACTTATGGGACCACTCTCGTAAAATATATATGAACTATTATTATATCCAATTATTTCACTTCATATCGAAAACATTGTACATATGAACGTAAAGAAAGAACACGGAATTAATTAATATTAATTAGAACACTTTATTAACATTGAAAGGGAAATTAGTGCGTGTTGTCTGTATTGATTATTACCACCTACCAATACCTTGCACTATTTATTGCTCGTGCATTGTGCTAATTTAATATACGAATGTTTACACGTCTACTAAAAGTATTCCATGCACTATTTAAATTATTTATTTGAAGTCAGCTTAAAGGATATCGAGCACACAAAGAAACGTCAAATTACATTACATGTGTTTGATGATATTGCGCGACTATAATTGAACGAAGTATATGTTATTAGCGATCAATTTATTCAATACATGCCAAGTGGGATCAATTGCCTGTGTATTACATTCAATTCCAACATACATAAATGTTCTTTCTCACTGCAAATTCTATGATCTTCATGGGGACAAATAAACAACCAATCTATGTAGTTATTTTTAAATTCCATATAAATATTTACAAAAATACTGATTGACGTTAGTTTCTTCATTGTTTCTCTATATATACCAACTTAGGATGGTTTATTTGGATTTCTCTGTTAATTTCAAAAGCCGCGTTTTAAACTAATAATTCGTTTTTGTACCACTGTTTTTATTAGTTTCATTTTGATGTTTAAAGTTTTATTCGTTTTATCATGATCGTGCTACATTTTGGTACGGAGATTGAAATATACATCACGTTTGCTGGAGGTTGTGCTTTGGAATGGTTTAAATGTTAACTTATTACTTTGAATTTCGCAATCTAAAGGTACAGAGAATTATATAAGTGACACAGTCATCTACACAATATCGCTAATCTAATGTGTGGTTAATTTGAAATAGACATTCTTATTTTTGTGTACACTTAAATAAGCATAAATCTAAACCTATTAATTACATAAACTCTGTACGTAAAAGAGTAAATGTACGCTCTGTACCTTAACAAATTCTCATTTTATTATTATATTTTCCCTTTCTTGTTAATTCGAAGGATTCGTATCTATTTTCAATGTTCATAGTCTATCGCAGAGAAAACCGAACCTGTATCATTCAAGTTCGTCGCCTTCCGCTTCAATACAACGTTCTGCACAGTCAATTAGCATGTCGAATGAATTTTTTAGTTCATCTTTAGAGATGATCTTCAAGATCGCTGTCGACGCCTTTTTATTGGCTTCAACGTCGGCATAACGCTGTCCTTTCATCGGCGAATGTAGTTTGGAATAGATACAGATCACAGGGGGTCAAATCCAGTGAATGGCTGATGGTTAATATGCCATTTGTATGATGTGATGGTGCATTATCATGTAACAAACGCTAGTTACCATTTTCACGATATTGGGGACGCACATGACGAATCTGCGCCAAAAAACGATACGTAAAACCAAAATAATATACAGCATTGACTGTTTGACTAGCTGTTTGTACACTATGCCTGTCGAATCATAAAAACAAATCAACGTTGTCCTCACTTTTGACTTCTTCATACGGCTTTTTTTCAGTCTTTCTTCGCTTGGATGCTTCCATTCAGAGTTTTGACGCTTTGATCTCTGGATCATATTAAAAACACCACGTTTCATCGCCAGTTACGGTAGAATACCTGAAGTTTTCGTTCCTTTTTGAGTCTTTAATTAAGTCTGTGCAATGTTGAATTCGGAGTTTGTATGGTACAAACCTTGCATAAATTTTTCTCAGTCCCAACTGCTGTGTCAAAATGCGATGAGTTGAATCTTTTGAAACATTTAATTCCATTCCCACGTATGGCGATAGGGATTTCGGCTCATTTCTGATAAATTCACGCACAAGTTCGATGTTACTTTCCGCAACCACAGATTTTTTTTCCACCAGGATGTTCGTCGTCATTTATATCCGTACGACCATCTTTAAATCCTTTATACCACTCACACACACACTCGTAAATAAACACGCATCACCATACTCTTGTTTTATCAAATTAGACGTTTCAGTAAACGATTTACCGTTTAGAACAGAACTTGATATTTGCTCTTTGTTCAAATTTTATTTTTCGACCAGTGTCAAATACATGCTGTTACTTTATGCGCAATTTTTCTGCTTCTAATGATGCAAATGTTATGATATTCTGACATAACATTGGTGAAAGATCTACCTTACCGCCTTTTTTTTTCTAAATAGATGGAGCCACCAAGAATTACTATTTTAAAAAAGTAGGGTTTTCTTTGCGACAGACTAGTGTGTTTTAATTTAAAGGATATGCTTTTCATTGTAAAATTTGTAATTTAAAATCCAAATGATTAAAGCAACATCAATCGCAACTGAAACAAAGTTTTGTGAAAAATAAATCGATACAAGGTATTAATATGCCCATGACTCTGTTTAATGTGTAGTTCTAAGCTCCAAAATTATGTATTAAAGTTTGTTTTCAAAATAAACCTCATTAAAGCCGATCCAATATTATTTTCGAATAATCTTGATGACATACTATATATAAATTTGAAACCTATTTCATATAATTTTTCAATTAAATATCGTATACCGATCAAATTGGAGCAGTGAAATTTGTCAGCATTAATACTTTAACAATCCACTGATTTTTCGATGTGTATAATTCTAAAAGCAATCCGAATATAGGCAAGCCATAATACTAGTTATAAGTTATGTTTCCATCAATTTTATGTGCAAATTTTGTTCAAAATAACAGAAAATATTACATACAAAAATATACAAATAATGTAATGTCTAGAAGATTTCCATTATCCAGAAATACTTGATCAATCATATCATTGGGAGAAATATATCGATCAATTAAAATAGCCATTTTCTACTTAATTCGCACATGTCATTATAAACAACGAAGTAGAGTTGCGAACCCACAAAAGAAATCTACTTTATCCTGAAGTGTTGTTGAAATTTCCTAAAGAAGATGGCGCCAGAATAATGAGATACAGAAAATGTTAGATTAAACAAATTTTCAATAAAAATGAATCGAAAATTTTAATACGAAATTAGAAACACAAAAGTATAAATTTTTAAAAAACATTTACGAATTATACAATTTAAAAGAAATTCCAAATGAAACGCAGTATAGACTGCCGGGTAGGAAGTTACATATCCGTATGTTCTTCATATAAAGGCTTTCCAATAAGGACTTGACAACTTTTTTTCAAAATAAAATGGAGACCATTTGAGATATTTCAAAAACTTTATTATCGGGTTGAAGTACAATCAAAACATTTATGAATGGAACTCGACTTCGTTCATACGGCCACCGCGGGCACGTTTGCAGCGGTCTATTAGTTGGACCCAATTTTCGATGACTCGGCCACACAATTCGGCCGAAACGGCTACTATTTCGCGTTTGTGGCACCGTCTTGCTGAAACCACATGTTGTCCAAGTCCATATCTTCCAAGTCGGGTCAAAAATAATCGGTAATCATGGCGTGATAACGATTATCATTCACAGTAACGTGACGATCATTATCGTCGACGAAAAAATATGGCCCTATGACGCCGTCGGCATGCAAACCGCACCAAACAGTTATTTTTTGTGGATGAAGTGGTGTTTCATGAAGCACATGTGGATTTTCACCAAACCAATAACGCATATTTTGCTTATTGACGAACCCATTGAGCCAAAAATGAGCTACGTCACTGAAAATGATTTTGCGATGAAATTGATCATCTTGGCGCATCTTTTCCAGAGCCCAATCGGAGAACGTACGTCGCTTTAAATGGTCCATCGGCTTCAATTCTTGAGTCAGCTTGATCTTGTATGGTTATAAACCAAGATCCTTACGCAAAATTCGCCATAAAGTGGTCTGGGCGATGCCCAACTCTTGAGAACGCCGTGGAATTGACTGATTTGGATCATTTGCTACGGACGTTTCAACAGCAGCGATATTTTCGACACTTCGACCAACCCGTTGTCTCACTGGCACGTCAACATCACACAACGAATATGTAGACTCAAATTTTTGCACTAAACTTGTTACTGCCTGTCTACTGGGGCGCGAATTACGACCGAAAATCGGAGTTAACGCTCTTAAAGTAGCGGTCACCGACTCCGAATTTCTGTAGTAAATTTTTATAATTTGCAGACGTTGTTCGTTTGTGTACTTTACCATGATGAAAATGTTAAGTTTACTGAATAAATTGACAGTGACAGTTCGATGATTAGTGAAAGGGTGCGTTCACAAATTGAATTAAAAGTTGTCAAGTCCCTATTGGAAAACCCTTTATTTGTATGTTTAACATATTTAAGATGACTGTTTGTCTATATGTTAGTTAAATATTTTTCTTTATATTCTTATGTATATCGAATTGGGTACCGTAGAAATAAATTATTGTTAATTTATAATGGATATCAAGACAAAACAAAAATACGAATATTATAAATAGTTCGAATGTTAGATTTGATAGGCATTAATTTTCTGTACTTATACGGTGAAGTAGAAATGGTAATTCACAAATAAAATACTTTTTAAAAACTAAAATTGTTTTATTAAGCATTTAAGTGGGAGATGAGCATAGGGGAAAACGTAAAAAGAGGCTTAAAAAGTAACGCAAAAATTGAATCTTGAAGCGTCGCATGGAGATTCAATTCTTGCCTTACTCTTTAGGCATATCAGACGTGTTTGTTTCACAGACTTGTTTTAGATTTGCTGGCAGTATACAATATCTGTTTCCATATCTTCGAAGTTTGTGCCTTCAAGCAGTATTTATTTAATTTTAATAAAGTTGAACAATCCGAGCTAAGGCAAGTCTGATGTATCTAGCACTTAGTTGTTAATCTGCATTAGTGTTTTTTATGTTATTATTACAGTCAACTAAATAGTCTTCAAGCAACATTTTTGACAATTTCTGAAATTTTAATTAAATTCAAAGCAGTGTACATTTCACTGGTGTCTTGATGTATACTTGCTGGATGATACAACATTCATTTGTATAATTGATAGCTAATGTATTTATTTGTGTAACTACATTTTTAAATAGTTACTGAGATTTTAACTAACTCACTGATTATATTTTGAAAATTTAGTGTTTGTAATTAATTCAGAAATATGAATTCATTCAATTTATTGTAAATAATAATTTGATTTATTGTATAAATATTATGCAATCTAGTATTTATTAATGTTGAAGCATCTTTGATCATGAGTAAATTAAAAGTTTTATCAATTGGATAATAAAGGTAAAAGAGTGTTAGTAAGCGTAGGCTTGAAAAATTATAAGATTTTTTCTGAAATTTCGGATTTTAAATCCTGTACACTCTTTAACACTTCCTTTGCCAGTGTAATTTATTATTTGCTTTAACTTAAGCATTTTTCTAGTTGGAACTATTTTCTGAGAAAGAATGTGTTAACATAAGTATAAATTAGGAGTTCTTATTTATTTTGTGAAGAAGTACATTTCAACAAATGTTCTTGAAAACGTAAAATTTCCTTTATTCTTATTAAAGTAGGTAATTTTGATGGAGCCTGTGATTGATTAACTTGATAACTGAAGGTTGATATATAATCCCTTTCCACATTAATTTTCGTATTCTGTATACGTATTTCGACAACTAAGTTGTCATCATCAGCAGATAATTAAACAGTGTCGCACCTGGAAAACTACGGCGAAAAATACCCGTACGAAAACAAACTCCATACGCGATTCGCACCGTTGAGAACCAACTACAATGTACATTTTGGTTCTCACCGGTACGGATCGCGTATGGAGTTTGTTTTCGTACGGGTATTTTTCGCCGTAGTTTTCCGGGTGCTACACTGTTTAATTATCTGTTGATGATGATAACTTAGTTATCGAAATACGTATACAGTATACGAAAATTAATGTGGAAAAGGATTATATATCAACCATCAGTGATCAACTTATTAAAGTAGTTAATAGAAATTTCAATTAATAAAGTCAGAATACGTGTAGTAGTAGGGGAGGGAAACTTTTACGTATATTTGTGTATACGAAATGTCAAACACATTGTTTTGTGGTTGGTATTTCGATTGCCATTGAGTAAAAAAAATCGTTAGGCTGTGTGACTTTTACTATCATCTGTTAAAAAATGCAAAATCAGGGGATGTATTTTCGTCATATTTTGCTTTTGTTTTGTTCTTGCAAAAGAAAAAAAACTTATGGCAAGCTCATGTTGTGTATGGTAACGCCTACGTAAAAAAATCTAAATCTTATACTAAAAAAATTACTTAACATCTGTCATATGCTTATGAAACGCAACAAAAATGACCCATTTTTTAAACGTTTGATAACAGGCGGTGTAAGAAAAATAGGCTTTTATAACATTATTAACTGAAAAAAGTCGTGGAGCAATCAAGACAAATTTAATAGCTTTCGAAGCAAATTTTCATACAAAAAATGTTATGAGCTTTTATACTGTTATTTTTTTATATCCTTTTTTCTATTTTCTTAAATTATTATTTTTTTTTATATGATTTAATGCTATTTATACTTAGTAAGCTATTAATGTCTTTGTTGTATTCTGAAACTTTTCACTTAGTTCACATATCTATGGGATTGAGCTCGCACTGTAGGTGGCTGATACTATTATAAGTTGTTATTATATGTCGCGAAACAGTAAATTAACATAAGTCTTATGATGTTTTGTATTTACATAAGAATTATAATTATTATTAATGTCTTTGTATTTAAATGCAGATTAAATTATATTCTTTTTTTATCGTGTGTTCCGAAATCTTCTGATGATTGGGCAAGTATTGATAATAGCAGTTCTTTGCATGTGTATATCTAGATTGAGATAAGTTCTTTAAGGGTTTCATGGAATTGTTTGGGAATTATTCCAGTACTAGAAATTATATTTGATATAATTTAATTTGTCTGTGTTGCTACAGTTGCTGTGTATTTTTTAATAATGGAATATATTTTATGCATTTCTTTGTATGTATATTCTTGCTAAATCTTTTGGATGTCGGGTGTAGAAATGTCAATTAGGTATTCTTTTTAATATTTTTATACATCAGTGTAATGTCTGGTCTATTGTATGTTATGTGATCTGTGAAAATGTTTATGTTCCAGTATATTTTAACCAAAAATTACGTGCCCGATCTGCTTTAGGGGTAATGACAGGGGCTAACTCGAATGTCCTACGATTTTTTAAAAATTGTTGGTGGTTCCTAATTTCTATCTTTTTTACAAGGTATTATTTTACAGATATTGTCAACTCGCATTGTCTATTCTGTACGTTCTAACATTATTATTAATCATTTGGTACTGATTTATCTAATGTATTGCTAAATTATGAATACTTACAAGGTAATAGTTAAATATTGTCTCTGAAAGGAAGAGTCCTTCATTTTAGTTTACCTCACAATAATTACATACATTATATGTTGGGCCATTGTAATGTTAAAAGATGTAATAATCTTCTACATTAAACTTTGAATTATTAGTAATTATGATTAAATTAGGAAGTATTTTAATACTATTTAGTATGTATAATGAGCTCCCTATACTCGAAGTAGTGTTACTTGTGTAACTGTCGTTCTCAAAGGTTTATTTTTATTTGATACAAGAAAGTGTGATAGTCATGTTCCTAATGTTTGAATAATGAAAAAAAGCAAATTTGTATTCGAAAAAATTCAGTTTTGCTTCAGTCTTGTACCTAAGGAGAGTTACTTTTGTAGTTATGTATCACAAAAAAGTATTCCTCTGAAAAGTTTGTTATAGGGCTTCCTGTTGCTGTATATAAATAACGTACGTTGTAAACTTGCAATAAATATAGTGCTTTTGAAATTTTTCATATTTTTTCAGTTTTAAACGTGTTAGGTTTGGAAAATTTTATAAAATAGTACATATCTATATACATATATTAATATAGGTATATGCCATTATACGTAATACTGTTTCTAAATGCGTGGGTAAATACAATTAAAACGCGTGGTAACAACATTGTTACAAGGTTGCATACTAAAATGAGGCCGCTGTATTAGATATATACAACTTATGTAAACATAAAATTTATTGACAATATGAATCGTGATGTTTGTTTCGGCTAATGCAATAAAAGTAAGTATAACACTGTGCAATATATTTCTATAATATCACCATTAAAGAGTTAATATGTTTATGTAACTGAATAAACATCTATAAGTGTTGTATTTCATACTATGTTAATTTATTGTTAGAATGCTTACTATAGTTTAATAAATAAAAAAGTTGGTAAATCTTTGTAAGTTGATTCACTAAGTTTTTGTAATATTATTTTTAACAATTATGGTAGTATTAAAAAGATTTAGTTTCCGTGACTAAATGGGAACTCAGTTGTCATATGCGTTTACTTAATTCTTCAATATTTTAATTACTATTGTTGACAATTGGTAAAACTATCCTTAGATAGATACTATTGTAACATTATTGGTTGAAGGGCAATTCGAGTCAAAACTATTAATCATTAAAGCTTTGTTTCAGAAAGTTCAATGCTTTTGCCACTGCATTTCCAATATATGAATGTAAAAAAGGACGAAAAGTAAAGAGTGTTTCAAAATTCGCGTTTTTTTTTAAGAATAAATAAAACACATAATTTGCATTCACTTTCAAAAACCTTTTATTGGTAATTGAAGTATCAGGTATGGCATTTATATGCGAAAAATAATATCGGCCAAATGGTCTCCTCTTGCAGCTCCACAGACGCCCACTCTTTTGTTAAAATTTTCAATTTCGACATAATTGGGGCTCTATCTCACCAATCAAACGAATAATTTCATCTTTCAAAGTATGAATTGATTGTGGTTTTTATAAAGTTTTCACATAATTACAAAGAAAATAGTCTAACGGTGTCAAATCACATGATCTTGGTGACCAATTATCATCACCCTTTCTTGAGATTACACGTCCAGGAAATTTTTCTCTCAATAAATCAATTGATTTGTGTGCAAAGTGAAGTGTGGCGCCATCCTGTTGAAACCACATATCCTATTCGGGACACAAAAATTCGGTTATCGTCCGACGATATCGATCACCATTGACAGTTACAGCTTCACCAGCAGCATTTTTAAAGAAGTAAGGTTCAATTACACCACCTGGCCATAATGCACATCAAACAGTAACTCGTTTAGGATGCATAAGTTTCTCATGAATAATTCGTAGATTCTCCTCACCCCAGATACAGCAATTTTGTTTATTAACATAGCCACCAAGTTCAAAATGTGCCTCATCGGAAAACATTATTTTTTGCGAAAAATCAGCTGGTTGTCCGTTGATGAAATTGACAAATGAACGACGTTTTAAATGATCTAATGGCTTCGGTTCCTGTGTTATTTGAACCTCATATGCCTTCAGAGTTAAATCCTTGTGTAAAATACGCCATGTTGTTGATCCACTAAGTCTAAGTTGTTATGAACGTCGTCTAATGGACATTTCAGGATTTTCAGCAACACTTTCACCAACCAAATCAATATTTTCTTGTGAACGACCACTACGACTGTATTTTTCATTTTTTGTCTTCTACGAAACCGGTCTCTTGAAATTTTTTAATAATTCGACCAACAGTGTTTTCAGATGGACGATTATGTAAACCATAAAATTCACGTAATTTTCTAAAAACTCTTTTCACAGAACGCTGATTTTCATAAAATAATTCAACAATTTGAACACTTTTTAAATGCCCACATACGCAGACAAATTCAGTGCGCCATCTATATTTTATTTATTCTTAAAAAAAACGCGCAATTTGAAACAGTCTTTATATATCAAATGAATAGGCATATTCTTTTCGTTTCTTTTTACATTCTTATATTTCATACTATGCTTTATTCAAATTCTTTTGAAATTTGTTCTGTTCCGGCAAGAAAAATTCAGTCAGCATGACTCTATAGCGGTCACCGTTCGCCGTAATAGCGTTACCGTCGGCTTTTTCAAAAAAAAGGGCTAAACACCCTTTCAGACGTGAGTGCACACTACATAGTAACTTTGAGAGGGTGTAATAGTGTTTCATGAATTGTGCGTGGATTTTCCGTCCCCCAGAAAATCGAGAATTTTGCTTATTCACGTTGTGTTAACACCATTGACGAATTATTGCGCGCAAACATTGTCACAATTATCGCGCGTTTTTGATGCGTATATCAATTCATTGTTATTCACTATAAATTTCGCATGTCCCTATTTCACGAATGTCAAAACAAAACTGACATACGATGCCATTTGCAAAAATGGATGCACTTTCCAATAGGGTAATACTCATTGCACCACCTGTTACAAATTCTTCTGGAATTTGGATTTTGCATCAGAGGCGGGGAGCTTTCAGAGTTCCGAGTGTACCACGAAGTAAGGGTGATGAATATACAACAGCGCAAGATATTGTATATGTGTTTGCTAATATATTCTCTAATGCTGGTGTGAAGAAATACTCTTCGACTTCATGTGACGTGGCCAGATATTCAAACTATAAAGTATTTTCCATATTCTAAGATTAAGATATCTTTAAGCATGTGAACACCTACTTTGAATAGAAAGAAAGATGTTAAAGGTGGTATCAAAGTCTTCATCACAGAGTCAGATTTATTTAATGGCGTTTATGCCCTTGTTAGAAATTTTTTTGATTAATAAAAGTTTTACATCTAATCTAAGATATATACAAAACGTAAATCCAAAATATACCTTTTTTAATTGCTCACTTTCTCGATAAAATCACTTTTTTTTTTAAACATTCACATGGTAAAATTAAAAAACAAGTAACCACATAAATTTTAAAGGGCATTCAAGCGAATCTGTATTGTTGAGGTTTTATAAATTCTCTCAACTTTCTACTACCTACGTATCGAGTAACTACCTTTCAAATAATATCAATCATATATCGTATAACTGTAAATAAACCGATTTTAAATAATACTTTATACAATTATAAAATATGAATATTTTTTTCACAGTTTATTTTTCCAGAAGCAAGTAGCAAATAAGATTACTTGTCGTAGAATCAATTTATTACAAAATCAATTCAAGCGATAAAAATATTGTCCTCGTTGGTTGTTGCAAATTGAAACAGTCATATAATTAAGTTGTAAAGTGTTCTTAGTCATGCTTAAATATACGCCTGACATAATACCTCTATTTTCACTGGAATAAAACAATAGTTTACTTTGTACAATATCATTTGTAATTATTATTGAAGTAGTAAGATTTATTATACAAAGTGATTGCAGTAAGGATTTGACTTTGCATTGTATGTAAGTGGTTAAAATTTATAAAAATATTAATTTATCAAAAGAGTATCAATTTCTTATTTTACACTTGTGATGAGAATACATTTCCGTACTAAAATTTATGTTAATATACTATCTGCTTCTGGGTTTCCGGGCTGGAACCGCGTCATTTGTATATCTGCCGACGTTTCGTACCCATTTGTATGGGACATCTTCAGTGTTGAACTACTGCACTGAAACTGAAACGTCTGTTGCGCGGAAATGCAGATACACAAGTAAGCATATCAGCAGTGTCGATATTGGCATGGAGCGACCACAAAACTGTTTTGAACCATTTACACAAAGCTGGTTACAAAAAAAAGCTTGACGTAACTGAAAAACATGATGAACCGAATTAACATCTGCGATGCGCTGCTGAAACGGAATGAAATCGAGCCGTTTCTGAAACGTTTAATAACCGGACGGAAACCCAGAAGCAGATTGAGTGTGTATGGTGGGACTGGAGGGGAATCATGGACCACGACCGCGGAAGTCTACGTACCAGATTCATGTTAATACGTTTGATGATTTTATATTTTCAAGGGACGAAAACAATCTGCAAAAGAATATTGTAGAAATATGATGGAAATTACAATATTTCAAATCGGAAACCTAAAAGTAAATATAGAAAAGATTAAAGCTATGGTTGTATGACTTAAGTCGATAAAACTGAATGGAAAATAAATGATATTTGAACGGGATTGTATAAAACAGAAGTGCACTAAAGACTGAAAGTGCTGCAAAATTATTCCATTTCCTGAACAATGCTTTTATTCATAAAATGAAACAAGTACTAAGATGACTGTATACAAAATCGTCGTTAAACTAATCTTAACGTATAGTAATGAGAACTGGATCCTGACAAAACAGTTAAAAAGTAAGTATCAGTGGAATTGTAGTACTTAAGCTGTAATAGGGCCGACAAAAATGAATAATCCGTGACTGAAATTAATTAAACGTATCGTTCAGGTTAAAATGCTGGCAAAAATCAACCAAGAATGCTTAATCTGGTGATGTTCATAAGTGCTCTCTTAATAGCTCTTTCCTTTTACGCATTTTACTTACTTTTTTTTGTATTTTTGTGATTGATATTAGTTCCGCAAATTAATTTAAGAATAATTGAGACTGCGTATTTTTTTAAATAGAATTTGTTATTATAAAACTAACTTATTTGATTTCTAACACTTGAAAATCGGATTCTAAAGATTGCTTAAGTATTTCCTCTATGGTCTTTTTTAGAATCATTACCATGAGAAAAAATCTCAAGCATTGAATTTGATGTTCGCGTTCTTCTTGATATTAATATATTTATTTGCTACCCATAATTCAAAAGGATGAGGAAATACCTAACTTCTGGAATATGTTGCAAAATGTTTACTTTACTGTGTCATTAGCGGTTGTGGTTGCATTTTATCGGTACACTTGGGTATTCATAATTAGTGGCTTTTTTGTTTTAATTAACAATGACATCAGGATTTGTGTGAATGATACTGATTAAGGAACCGATTGATATTTTGGGTTCGATTTCTACTTACGATTAATTCTGCGATGGCAGAATAAATAGCGGCAAGCACGTGCTAATGTGCGTACATTGTATTGCTGTTAATTTTTAAATCAATATTATACCTGTAATTAAGATTATGAGTAAGTATATCAATATTCAGAGTACACAAAATATGGTGTGATATTGAAATTACACTATATGCACGTATGAACATTTTTTTCACTTTGTATAATGTTAAATTTTCATTAAAAGACATATATTGATGTACAGAAGGTCAGGTAGTTTAAGAAAATTTAATTTGTATTTCAAAGAACATATATATATATATACTTTAAAGGATAGATGGAAGTAAAGAACTTAAGAAATTGAATTACATACGAGGGAGCGTTTTTATATTCGCGGAATGGGAGACAAGGGGTGGAAATAGAAAAACCAAATTATTTTTCTTTTTCAATATATTCACCTGCAAGACGGATACGTTTTTCATATCTTTCAATTAATTTATTTATACCCTCATAAAAAAAGGATTTCTCTTTATCTGCAAAATACGCCGAAACTGCCTCTTTGACTTCATCATCGGCAGTAAATTTTTTACCCCGCAGCTCTTTTTTCATTTTCGGAAACAGGTAATAATCACTAGGGGCCAGGTCTGGGCTGTACGGTGAGTGATTCACAATTTCGAAGCCCACCTTATGCAGGGCAGCTAACGCAACGCGGCTCTTGTGGACGGGCGCGTTGTCGTGCAAAAGCAGAACACCTTTTGTCAATTTTCCCCGTCTTTTCTCTTTAATGGCTTCTTTTAGTCGCTCTAATATTGAAGCGTAATATTCTCCGGTTATATACACTCAATACACCATCCTTGTCTTCATTACAGAGGTCCAAAAATGCACGCGAACACTCTACGCGCTGTTGTTGTTGCGGCGGCGTGAGCATTCTTGGCACCCATCTTGCGCTGACCTTAGACATGCCGAGATGATCGTGTAGGATTTTAAAAATTGTTGTATCGGACACTCCAACCATTTCTGCGAGTTGTTTCTTCTTTAGTCGAGCATCTTCGAGTACAATTTGTTCAACTTTTTGGATAAGTGCTGGCGTGGTCACCTCAATGCTCCTGCCCGGCCTCGGGTCGTCTTCAAGGGATTCCCTTCCTTGTTTAAATAAACTATGCCACTTGTACACCATGGTTTTTCCTGGACAAGAGTCGCCGTAAACCAATGACATCTCATTCATTATGGTCGCGACTGATTTTCGTTGCCTGGTAAGGAACTTTATAACGGCACGATATTCGATTTTTTCCATATTTCACTTTTCACTCCTGATTATGTTACTTAGTTGACGATAGCTCAAAGACTAACTGTCTAATAACAATGAAACTTCGTATTTATACTAATCATGAGTCGCTGCACAGGCCACGCCCCCAATGCGCCTACTCACTCCTCTACAACCCGCTCATTCCGCGAATATAAAAACGCTCCCTCGTACGTTAAATACAGAAAAATAATGTAAGATTTAATTCCAAGTGCATTGGATGACATCATTTTGCATAAGTAACTGTGTGTTAGGGTGAATTGGTGTCAAAAAGCTCTAGATCGCTTCCACGGTGGAAAGTCTAGAAACGTGTATAACATTCTCAGTGGTGAAGAATCTTGGATTTACTCATACGAGCCAGAAAATAAACGCCAATCGTCTGTATAAGTGTTCTAAGGTGAAAAAAGCTGTTGTCCAAATGTCTCCAAAAAGGTGGTCGCGACATTTGTCTCGAAAGCAGGTGATGTAGCAACAATTTGTCTACAAGATCAAAGAACTGTTACTGCCGATTAGTATACAACCATTTGTTTGCTGCAAATCATCGTTGAGCTTCTAAAAACTAACTCCGAACGACGAATCATCCTGCATGAAACCAATGCTAGTACGCACAGCATGCGAGATAATTGAATTTTTAACGCAATAAAAGTCGAATTGTTGGACCATCTTTCGTACAGTCTGGACCTAAGTCCCAACGATTTCTTTACTTTTCCGAGAATCAAGAACGGACTGCGTGGTCAAAGGTTCCAGTCTTTAGAAGGAGCAGTCGATGCCTTTAAAAACGCAATTTTGCCTGTACCAACAAACGAGTGGAACAACTGCTTCCAAAGTTGGTTGGAGGCCATACAAGAGTGCATTAATCTTCGTGGAGAATACTTCGAAAAACAATGAAGTCCTTAAAAATTATCTACTAGCAACAATTTGTCTACAAGATCAAAGAACTGTTACTGCCGATTGGTATACAACCATTTGTTTGCTGCAAATCATCGTCGAGCTTCTAAAAACTAACTCCGAACGACGAATCATCCTGCATGAAACCAATGCTAGTACGCACAGCATGCGAGATAATTGAATTTTTAACGCAATAAAAGTCGAATTGTTGGACCATCTTTCGTACAGTCTGGACCTAAGTCCCAACGATTTCTTTACTTTTCCGAGAATCAAGAACGGACTGCGTGGTCAAAGGTTCCAGTCTTTAGAAGGAGCCGTCGATGCCTTTAAAAACGCAATTTTGTCTGTACCAACAAACGAGTGGAACAACTGCTTCCAAAGTTGGTTGGAGGCCATACAAGAGTGCATTAATCTTCGTGGAGAATACTTCGAAAAACAATGAAGTCCTTAAAAATTATCTACTGTTTTATTTCAGTTTTATATGAAAAACTTAAAAGACGGCCCATGTATATAATTTAATGATGTACGAGGGTTATAATAATATGTTTAATTTTTATTCTAAATACTTTCGAGTTAACGAGAAGCGTCCTTATTTCTTTGGTTTATTATTCATTGTCTTTATATACATGTATATACTCAATTTTAGTTTCTTTGGCGCTTACCAGAACTTTTCTTTTTGGAGTTTGATAGGAATCTTCGTGTTTAAGTTTGTCGGGAATATTACGAGACTTTTTAAGCAAAAATGAATTAACAGTTCATCATGAGTCTTCAGTTAAGAATTTAAATTTGTACGTTGGTCATTAATTAGTGAGCAGAGCGCATCGTCCTTTGGAAGAAGAAGAACAAAACGCATTATGGGATGGAGGCGTCGCTCAGCTATATTAACATTTGTATTGAATTTCTTTTAATCAACTAAAGGGTTGAAGACATCGGTCGGCTAAATATTAACATTTGTACTGAAATTCTTTTAATCAATTAAAGGAAGTTACACTTGTGTGACCTCCTTAGTGAATGTATTTTCTTTTCGCTGATTCGCATCGTTTTCTTCAAACAACTATGTAGTTTCAATTTTACATTTTGTGTGTGCTGCTTCTCATACAACCACTTTGTTAAGGAATTTTTCGCAGAGACAGGTCGTATCTGTGACCACATTTTGAGAATTTTTGAGAAAATTTTCATCATTGAGGTACGACCGTCCAGGTAAATTGGCCGCTCTTGCCTTTGGATCTTTTATGTTATTTTTATTTTACGTCATAAGAGTTATATAAATTAAAATGATAATATAAGGTACATCAACCTTGAATGTTTAAAATCATAATTTATATTATTAGGTGGACTGCAATAGATACCGCTTATTCGAAATTCAACTGTAATTCTATTACACATACATATATTTTAATGACAAAAATGCATGTAAGCAATATTAATAGACTTTGCGTGGTCATGACTTTCACGTATGCACGTATCTCATTATATATGTACGTATATACACTACCGGCCATAAGTAAGGGATAGGTAAAATGCAGAAAAAAATGGTACACTTGTGGTAAAACAATATATATACAATATATATGTAAAATGTAATTACTATAAAAATAAACTACATATCCTTATAAAACAAAATAGTATCGTTAGTTCTATGAAGAAAAATTGTCACTTTATATTTTAAGCTACTTTCGTCAAAATATCCATCTTTACACTTAATAATTTCTTTACAAATCTTGGGAAATCTTAATTAGCATCAATCAAGCATTTGTAAGGTATTCCCACAGCTGTTGCTGCGATTTCGGACAGTGTTCTCTCACTTTTCTGTCTAGCTCATCCCACAGCAACTCGATAGGATTCATATTGGACGATAGTGCGGGCCAAACCATATTTACAAGCAGTTCTTTTTCTTCTTTTTGTTACACATCCTTACAAAGTTTAGTACTATGTTTGGGGTCATTATCTTGTTGGAAATAAAAACCTTCTCCTATCAATTTAATTCCGGACGGAAATGCGTGTTCCTTTAAAATTTTCAAATAACCTTTTTTTCTTAAAATTCCATCAATTTTATGCAAATATCCATCACCATTAAAAGAAAATGATTCCCAATCAAGAACTAAACCACCACCGTGTTTAATTATTGGCACAACACATTCGGGTATCATCCTTTCGCCAACTCGTCTGCGAACTAAAACACGCCGATTACTTCCAAAGATTTGAAACTTGGATTCGTCGCTCCATAATGTCCCAATATTAGTTCTTCTTGATCCAGTGTAATCGTTTTTTACGATTTTGTGATCATAGCAATAGTTTACGAACAGCAAATCGCCCTTTTAGTCCTGTCTTTGATAAACGTCTTTTTACGGCAGTCAGTGCTACCGGATTTTCACGATTTTTATTTAATTCTGCGTGAAACTATGGAGCTATTAACCGTCTATCCCATTTAGATAACAGTTCCAGCCTCAAATATTCTTGTCTAGTGGCCATCCTTGGTCTTCCGACACGTTTTTTTGGTTGCATTGCAGTCGTTGTTATGTACCTTTTCGCTGTACCTTGCACTGCATGACATATTAATTTTAATTTTTGCGCTATTGCCCGCAGAGGCTTTTTTCTTCATTTAATGTTATTATAGCATTACGAATTTCTGCACTCATTTCCTTTCTTTTTGGCATTTTGTATGTTTGTTCAGGAATACTCGTATTACAACTTACTCGGACAGATTCTAGACGAATACTAAATGTTTTTTACATTATTTTATTATATATTTATATTCTATGTGGTACCATAAATTCCTATAAATTGTTTCTTAAAACCATTATAATCTTGTGATAAGAAAAGCCCTTTAAAATAAATATTTTGAGGAAAAGTATTAAAGGAAATTATATTTTACACTAACAAATGTGGTCATATAATAATCCGGGTATTATTTTCAAACTTCCCAGAAACGCACTCATATCTACTATTTCAATTGTTCCTACCGAAACCCAGGTATAAAGACAGCGATTCTATCGATAGTACTTCTATGTGATCCCTCATTTATGGCCCGTAGTGTATATACACTATACATATATATATATATATATATATATAATAAACTTTTTAGTTAGTATTTAATAAAAAAAAATAATATTATTATTAACACAAATTAGTGAATTCATCGTGATCTTAATGTATTGTGTTTTAAATATTAGACCTATATAAATATGTACAGTATGCTTTCAAATTTAAATTTTAAAAATTTCATTGCTGTAACGACGTTCCAGTAAAATATTTTATATCCCAACACGTGGCTTTGTAACTTCTACATTATGTCACCGTGCCGTTGCTCTTGGCAATATTTCAAAACAGTTCTAACTTTGCACTCACTCTCTTCACTAACGAAGTTTATTTACACCTCCGACAAGTATTACTATACTCTTTCATTATTTTCTATATTTTTCGAAACAAAAATTTACAATATAATATAAATTACTAGCAATGCAATTTCTAAAAATTGTACTAAAAATTTTTTTTACAAAATATACAATGCAAATCACCTAGAGACGATTTTTGAAAAAAACATACAACGTATGAAGTACGAAAGAGTATATTTAATATCAAGATACTAGTACGTAGAACGTAAAGGTGTTTCAAATTGCACGGTTTTTTTAAGAATAAATAAAATATAGATGATCACTGAATTTGTCTGGGTATGTGGGCATTTAAAAAGGGTGAGGTATGACATTTATAAAAATGGCTTCGTACACGGCACATCAACGCGTTCAAATTGTTGAATTATTTTATGAAAATCAGCGTTCTGTGAATAGAGTTTTTAGAAAATTGCCTGAATTTTATGGTTTACATAATCGTCCATCTGAAAGCACTACTGGTCGAATTATTCAAAAATTTCAAGAGACTGGTTCCGTGGAAGATCAAAAAAGTGAAAAATACAGTCGTAGTGGTCGTTCATAAGAGGATATTGGATTGGTTCGTGAAAGTGTTGCTAAAGATCCTGAAATGTCCATTAGACGACATTCACAACAACTTGGAGTTAGTGGATCAACAACATGGCGTATTTTACACAAAGGTTTAGCTCTGAAAGCATATGAGGTTCAAATAATACAGGAACTGAAGCCATTACGCCAAACGTCGTTCATTTGTCAATTTCGTCAATGAACAACCAGCTGATTTTTCGCAAAAAATAATGTTTTCCGATGAGCCACATTTTGAACTTGGTGGCTATGTTAATAAACAAAACTGCCGTATCTGGGGTGAGGAAAATCCACGAATTATTCACGAGAAACCTTATAAACGAGTTACTGTTTGGTGTGCATTGTGGTCAGGTGGTGTAATTGGGCCTTACTTATTTGAAAATGCTGCTGGTGAAGGTGCAACCTGCAATGGTGATCGATATCGTCGGGTGATAATCGAATTTTTGTGGCTTGAATTAATGAATATTGATCTAGAGGATATGTGGTTTCAATAGGATGGCGCCGCACCTCACTTTGCACACGAATCGATTGATTTATTGAGAGAAAAATTTCCTGGACGTGTAGACTCAAGAAACGGTGATGTTAATTTGCTACCAAGATCATGTGATTTGACACCGTTGTACTATTTTCTTTGGGGTTATGTAAAAGGTTAGGTTTATAAGAACAATCCACAATCAATTCCTGCTTTGAAAAATGAAATTATCTGTGGCATTGGTGAGATAGAGCCTCAATTATGTCAAAATGTCATTGAAAATTTTAACGAAAGAGTGGACGTCTGTGGAGCTGCAAGAGGAGGCCATTTGGTAGATATTATTTTTCGCATATAAATGTCATAACTGATACTTCAATTACCAATAAAAAGTTTTTGAAAGTGAATGCAAATTATGTGTTTTATTTATTCTTTAAGAAAACTGCGAAATTTGAAACACACTTTAGTACTATATCAAATATCTTGAACAATTTGTTTTCGTTTAAGCAGAATTTTAATAATGTTTGATAATAACTGATGTTTTTAGGTTATTAAAGTTCTTAAAACTGAATATACCACACAGAGAAATCAAAGAATTTGTTCGATTAGTTTGTATTTTACCAAGGGAGCTTGGTAAAATACAAAAATCAATTACTATGGCAAACTTCCTTAGGCCGGCCCCTACGTTTTACAAGCTATTTGTGATTATGAATAGTGTTACGAGGGAGAGGAAGAATAGGAGATAGATAGTAAGGGAATGCAAAGTCAATATATTTAAATAATTGCGCACTGTCCACGCAAGTATAGTATATTCTAAAAATGAAATTTACCATATCCTTATCTATTTCCAACAACTACAATACCCGTGATATTGTATTACAATTACTGGATATGCATACCATGATATTATGTATACGCCAAAAAGTATATAGTGTAAGTGATGTGTGATTGATATAGAAACACATATTGCGTGTCTATTAACTTAGCTAATGTAATAAGATAACATTCTTAAAATGATGTTGACACTATATAAACATACACTTTATTCTAAATATTGCTTTATTTTATTCTAAATATTGTAAAATATTTGTTTCATTATAAACTCTTTCCTTAGTTCAAAGTCTTGAAAGATGGATGGACAAAAAGAGTAACACTATGTTCAGCTATAAGACAAGGACTTATTAGATTAAGAAGTGATAAATAATAAATATTGCCTATAACATTTATTTATGTACAAATTTAAGATTTCAAATTCCAAAAACGTGTCTGCTCTTCTTTTGTAGTTAATGAATGATTTTTTGAAAATAATAATTTTATTTTTATATATCGAAGTAACAAATCATTAATGAATCGAAGTAAGAAATCATTAAGAAAGAGTCTATTTATTAAAATGTCATTATTGTAAGTAAAGATGGTAACACGGTTTTATATAAAACAAACAAAGCAGTGACGACTAAAGCTTTAGTTTAAACTAAAAACTAGTATTTTTAAAACAACCACACAAATTTGGATATTATCGAATACAATGTAGGATTAACGTTAGTATATTTAATTCAGCGATATGTCGTAAAAAGCAAGATGATGCTGCTCAAGAAAATACAACTGTGGAGATTCGGCTCCTAGGCCGAGGAAACATTATCATTTGATGAACGTAAAAGGACAGACAAAACCGAAGATGAGCTCTATTTTATGCTCTAAGCTCATTGAACATGCCGTTTCGTTCTCATTATTAGTATCGTGCAACGATAACTTGTTTTTTGCTTTAGTTACGTTATTTGAAAGCGAAGGTATTAATAATAAATATAATCGAGACATTTTATTTTTTTAAAGTTTATACACTTTTTTGATTATTTCTTTTAATTTTAATTAAAGCATTTTAACTAATTTTGAACTTCTTTATATACAAAGTTGGGCATAACACGACGGGGGGTAATGAAATCCTTTAAATTTCGTTATTGAACTTGTATCTAATTTTTCTAGAATATTACGACAAGGCAAATTGCAAACAGCATTAATATACAAGGTTATGCATAAAAGAGAGGATGGTAACGAAATTTCCTAAATTTTAGTTTATTAGCCAAATAAATCCGTAGCTAATCTGATATAAATTCAGAGTTAAGTTCAAATTAGTATCATGTAATTTAATATACTTATTTTGGTAAACTTAAAAACTTCAAATTCTATGATTATACATTTTCATTGAATACTATACGATCATGAATATTATATTGGGTTGGCAACTAAGTACTTTCGGTTTTTACTGACAGAGAGCGTTGCTTTATTTTTTGTAAAACGTATGTTAGTGCTGTACTTTACCGTTTGTCGCGTGATATTAGTCACATTGACGTAACTTCAGAAGCAAGTAGTGCGTGATTTTTATTAAAGCTATTAGTTGTGGGTTAATTTTAAATGGAGTGCAGAAACGAACATTTTTGACATATTTTACTATTTTATTTCCGTAAAGGAAAGAAAGCTGCTGCGGCTCACAAAAAGATATGTGAAGTTTATGGTGCTAATTACTTAACAGAGCGCACGTGTCAAAATTGGTATAAAAAATTCCGTTTTGGAGATTTTTCCCTCAAAGATGAGCAACGTTCTGGTCGGCCTACTGAAGTTGATGATGACCAAATCAAAGTCATAATTGAAGAGGATCGTCATATAATTGTTCGAGAGGTTGCGGAGAGGCTACATGTATCGCACACAACAATTGGAAAAACATTTAAAATGTTTTGGGCTAGTTAAGAAGCTTGGTATTTGGGTACCTCACGAATTGATAGAAATTCATTTAACACAAAGAATCAACTTTTGCGATATGCAACTTAAACGAAACGAAACCGACCCTTTCTTAAAAAGAATCATCACTGGTGATGAAAAATAGGTCCTGTACAGTAACATAGTTCGAAAACGATCATGGAGCAAACACGATAAACCAGCTCAAACCACATCGAAAGCTGAATTGCATCCAAAAAAGATCATGTTATCAGTTAGGTGAGATTACAAAGGTGTTGTGTTTTTTAAGCTGCTTCCAAGGAACCAAACGATCAATTCTGATGTTTACTGTCAACAATTAATAAAACTGGATGAAGCAATCAAAGAAAAACGGCCAGAATTGTCAAATCGGAAAGGTGTAGTTTTATACCAAAATAATGCAAGGCCTCACACATCTTTGGCAACTCGCGGGAAACTATTGGAGCTTGGTTGGGAAGTGATGTTACATCCCCCATACAGCCCTGTTCTAGCACCATCTGATTACCATTTATTTCGAAGTTTGCAGAATTCTTTGAATGGTAAAACTTTCACAAATGACGATGACCTTCACTCGCACCTGGTTCAGTTTTTTGCTGATAAGGACCAGAAATTTTATGAGCGCGGAATCATGCAGCTGAAAGAAAGATGGCAAAGGTTATTGAGCAAAATGGAAAATATATAATTGATTAAAAACTAGTCTTTGTTTAAAAAAAAAGTCTTTTATTTTATACTACAAAACCGAAACTACTTAGTTGCCAACCCAATACATTGCATGTCTTGCTAAAAAACAAAATATTATTTTAACTGTAACCTATATTTAAATTTAATATGGAAGAAATACACATTTCCTTTTGTAAATAATATCTAGAGATTTTTTTAAAAAGATGTTTAAATAACATATTTTATATCTATAAATTTGTTTTTATTACTTGATAGTATTCTTTATTTGTTGTAAAGAATCTACTCGAAGAGATATACGTTTCTAACTTGACCTCAGTCTCACATGCACTACTATGTACTATGCACCAGCCCTCTGTTATTACCTCCGATACTCGTTATCTCAATTTAATCGATATCTATTTAATACTCTGAACAAAATTCATTATCTATACGTTACACGCCAGAAGAAATGGCGATTAGTGGAATAAGTTCGCGCAGCATTAGAAGTGGTGGAAGGTCTTGCAATAGGTTTAACATAAAGTCTCAGCAATCGCCATCTCTCTTGGCGATTACTCTACTTAAGAGCAAGTATTCAAAAATATAATTTATCTTTTTTATAGCTATCTTTATGTGAACAAAATTTATAAAAGAACAATTTCATATTTTCTTGATAATATTATAGGGCATAATTTCTGTACTAAACACAAGGTTTACTGGTTTTTATTTAAAAATAAACAATTGTGAGAAGTTTCTATTCATTCTACTATTAATTTTCATAAGTACACAGCTTCAAACTAGATGTATACATTTAATTTTATTTAGGAAAAAGTCTTCATAAAATACAGGAAACATAATACAAATAAGAAGACTCAACAGTTTCTTATGAACGAAAGATTGCGACGGGGCAATATTTTAAGTGCGTTTATATTTATCACACGTATCAGTTACATTTCAAAGGGAGTAAATAGGTATATCGAAGGAGTATCCCTGAGCTGCAAAGATGTCATAATATATCAGGTTGTTACATATGAAATGTCCGATTTTGTAAGAAATAAAAAAAAGTCTAAATTTAAAAAAATATAAATATTTATTCTGCAAAATAGTCTCCATTTACATCAATAGTTTGTTGCCAACGGCCTGGAAGCTGAAAAATTCCCTTTTAAGAGAAATGTATGTTTTGACGGCTCACATATTGCTCAAACACTGCTATTACAGTCTCCCGGTCAAGGAAGTCCCTTGTTTTTAAGTGATTGTCTAAACTTCGGAAAAAATGAAAATCAGTTGGCGAAAGTTCAGGTGAATAAGGTGGGTGAGGGAGAATTTCGTAACCAAATTCCGAAAGTTTTTGGATTGTCTGTCGTGCGACATGAGGTCTTGCATTATCATGAAGAAGTATGAGTCCATGTCTATTGACTAGTGAGGGCTGCAAGCGGCTCAATTTTCCATGCATAGTTTCCAGTTCGGCATAATAGGACGCTGCCGTGATGGTTTCACCAGGTTACAAAAATGAATAGTGAATAATAGCCTTACTGGTCCACCATACAGTCACCATAATCTTTCGCGGGTGAAGTGATGCTCGTGCATGCTGTCTTGGTGTTTCACCTCGATCTAACCATTGTCCTGACCGTCTCCGATTATCATAAAGTATCCACTTTTCGGCACACGTTACCACTCGGTAAAGAAACGGTTCAACTTTCTATCGATTAGCCAAAGAGGTAGCCACTTCTAATCGACGGAGCTTATTGGCTTCCGTTAATTGGTGTGGCACCCATCGATCGAGTTTCTTCACTTTGCCAATCGAAGAAAGGTGACGACTAATGGTGGCAATGGACACTTGAAATGTTTCTGCAAGGCTACGCACTGTTGTCGACGGATTATTTTCAACTTCTACACGCAGCTCGTCGTCATTAACGATGCTACGCGCATATCCGCGAGGCTCATTTTCCAAATCAAAATTTCCCTCGCTGAATTTTTTAAACCATCGCCGTAATGTGCGTTCATTACACGTGGTTTCGCCGAACGTCTGATTAATTTCTCGCGTTGCTGCAGCTGCATTTAATCCCTTTTTAAATTGAAAGAGGTAAATTGCCCGAATATCTCTTGCCGACAGCATTTCCATAGGCGAGACAAGGAGAGGTGTATTAATCTTTCTAAGAAATGGAACAGGTACACACTTCAAAATAAATACCCTTTTCTACAAATACAATAATAATTTTCACCAAAAACATACACGTCTTCACATAGGTGCGATTCAGTTCTGACTGAAGGAAAAAACGGACATTACATTTGTAACAACCTGATAGTATAGATAGAAAAATTTTTAAAAGAAGGTAGGAGAAACAGCATTTGAGGAAAATCGCTAAAATGTGCATCCTTTATGTTTGTTCTACCATTTAAATTCAGCCTTTTAATTTGCAACACTCTACCCATTCAAAAAGTAATGCTTTATTACTACATGGAAGTGGATTTTATTCATGATTAAGAAAATACAGGAATTGTTTATTTGAATTGATAGTAACGGTGTATATTTATGTACAGTGTTTTTGAAAATTTAACAAACAACGATGCTTGTGCGACAACTGATCAATACGTGTACGTAGCGCCACTTTTTGATGTATCTTCGAGGATGGGTGGTCTCTTGCTATTCAACTTTAACTTTAAGATAGAGTTGAAAGGACAATTAATTAATTAAAATGTTTAGAAATAGTAGCAGCATCACACAGTAGAAGATTAAAGAGTAAAATTATCCAATAGGCTAAATAAAATTATCAAATTGCACCAAACATTATATAAAGACCTTTCTTTATAAAAAAGAGCTATTAAAACAAATAAAAGTGGAAATATACGAGACATATCCGATATAGATACTAACAAAAATAGAACTGGGTTAATAAAAAAAGACTCATAATTAAAGAATTGAGATGTTTCAAATGATAAAAGAAATTATAACCATTTCCACCAAAGTGAAATGGAAATGGGACAGACGTGAGGGCAAATAAAATAAAGGAAGAGCAAAAGTTTTAGAGAAAAAGTGTTAAGATGGTAAAAAGAAGCAAAGAATATGAAAAAATGTAGAAAAATAATTATTGCCTCAACGTCAATGGTCGAAGCGGCATGTAAGCAAATAAAAAAATTAGAATATAGGTTCATAAGGACTCTTCTTTGAAAAAAATTATTAAATTTATAACAACGATTCTAAACTCCAAACAATAAAATTCTAGCATTCAGATTATAACGGGTGGGCCATCTATCGGTTTAAATTTGAACTACCGGTTATTTCGAATCTGGCAATACTTATGTCATTCTATTCTGTCACAAAATTCAGTATATTATCTCCACTGAACGAAATAAATCAATTTACGCTTGAGCAACGTTGAAATTTATTGTAAAGTTATTTCCGCACAAAGGCAATTGGTCGGAAATTGCACGAAAATGTTCAAAATATGGTCGCAGAGAAGGACCAACAGTGCCCGGTATACGCAAGTTTATTGCTAAAGTTCGTAAAACTGGTTTCATTGTTGATGCGCCAATACGTGAGCGTGCTCGTACAGTGCGTACACCCGAAAATATCGAAGCTGTGGCTGAGAGTGTGCGTGAGAATCCATCAACATCAACTCAAAAATTGAACATTTCACGCACAAGTTAATTCGAATTTTGCGAAAAGATCTCGGTACGACGCCTTACAAAGTTCAATTGGTTCAAGAGTTGAAGCCGCATGACCATCCGCTTCGTTCTCGCTTCCCTAGATGGGCCAACGGGCCAAAAAAGTAATCTTTTCGGATGATGCTCATTTTCATCTTGGTGGGTACGTTAACAAGCAAAATTGCCGTATTTGGGGCTCAGAAAACCCACACGTGGTCTTACAGAAGCCAATGCACCCATTACGAGTGACTGTTTGGTGCGGCTTGTGGAGCGAAGGCATCGTTGGTCCATATTTCTTTGAAAATGAGGACGGCGTAACCATTACGGTCAATGGAGACACCTATCGCACCATGATAACCGATTTTTTTGTGCCCGCTCTTCATGGTATTGATGTGAACTATGTTCGGTTTCAACAAGATGGTGCATCTTGCCACACATCTCATGCCACAATCTATTTATTGCGTCAAATGTTTCATGGCCGTTTAATTAGCCGAAATGGTGATGTCAATTGGCCGCCAAGAAGCTGCGACTTGACACCGTTGGACTATTTTCTGTGGGGCGCCGTTAAAGACAAGTGTTATGCCGACAAACCAGAGATAATTGAGCATTTGAAGCCCAACATTAGTGATGCCATTGCCGAGATACGACCCCATACACTCGAAAATTGGTCCGATCGAATGGGGTACTATAAGGCCAGGCAGCCACATGAACGAAATAATATTCCATCTCTAACCGGAACAATTATACTTCACAACAAAAAAATGAATTTGGCAAAATTCCAAACCGTTATTTTTAGAGAACATTACAGTACAAGTTACTTTTATAAAACAGTTGTTTTCTAAACATTTAATAGATTAATACAATAAATTTCTTAATGAAGAACAAACTTGTACATAAATATATACGACCACTTGCTTTTTATACTCCGTTAATATTTCCAATTAAAGTTGATGTATTACAATTCATTAATGTAGGCGTTCGTTATATGTGCATTCTTTCGAGTGAACAATCTAATCGCACTATTATGTCGAATATTAATGCTTTATCTCTAAACACGGTAAAGTGTTTTAAATTAGTGGACAATAATTAGTAATTCGTACTGTTGTAACGTTTTAATTTTAAAATATGCATAGCAAAGCTAGTAACGTTCTTTATAGCAATAAAAAAACGGCTACGACTTCAGTATATTATGTATTATGAACGCCAAATTTCAACAGAAACTATATTTGAACACGAATAATTTGAAATTAAATATTCTTTAACTTTCAGTAACTAATAATGCAGCTATTTTTTTCTTAATGATCATGTTAGTGTATTAAATAAATTTATAAGAGAAACATCATAAAGACGAAGTTTCTAAAAGGAGCGAGCACTGTGTGCGTATGGTTTCTACAAGAAGTAACGTAAATGGCGTTTTTTCTTAATTTTCAATAAAACGTACATCAATTATTCAATTAATTTTTCACAAGCATTGAGACATTTAATAATTATGTCAGACGGAACTCATTGCCGAACACAAAATATCCAATAAATCTATCTGAAAATTCAAAAATTAGATTTAATAAATAATTGGTTGAATTTGATGGAGCCTGTGGTTGATTAACTTAATCACTAAGGTTGATATATAACCCCTTTCCACATTAACTTTCGTAATTCTGTATACGCATTTCGACAACCAAGTTGTCATCATCAGGAAATAATTGCAAAGTGTCGCACCTGGTAAACCACCGCTAAAGATACCTGTACGAAAATAAACTCCGTACGCGATCTGTACCGTTGAGAACCAAAATGTACACTGTATATTCGTTTCACAAGATTTTTAAAATTGTTTTACTTAAACTAGGATGAATGACATTGAAAAAAGAACAGGGACACGATCGACAAGTACCTGCATGTGATTTATTACAGTGTTCCTCTTTTTCTGACATTAAGCAGACCGAAAAGTGACGTCTGGGTCGGTCCAGTGTCACTGTTCACCACTGATTTTCGCTCCAGTAATTCAATCGAAACCCTTTTAGGAAATGCAAAAGACAAAATCGAAGAAAATAAAAAGTCGGGAATCTACCGAATTGAATGTTTAGATTGCAGTAAACAATATATCGGCCAAACTAAACGATCGATCGAAACTCGGTATAAAGAACACCTTGCGCACATAAAATTCAACCGACCAGAAAAATCAGGTATAGCCAGGCATATTTTAGAAAATAATCATAGTGTTAACATGGATTGTTTACATTTTATAAAGAACGTGTATAATTATCGTGAATTAGACATGTATGAAAGCATGTACATTTTAGAGAATAAAAGCCATGTGATGAACAGTGACACTGGACCGACCCAGTGTCTGCTTAATGTCAGAAAAAGAGGAAAACTGTAATAAATCACATGCAGGTACTTGTCGATCGTGTAAACAATTTTAAAAATCTTGTGAAACGAATATACAGTGCACATTTTGGTTCTCAACGGTACAGATCGCGTACGGAGTTTATTTTCGTACAGGTATCTTTAGCGGTGGTTTACCAGGTGCGACACTTTGCAATTATCTGCTGATGATGACAACTTGGTTGTCGAAATGCGTATACAGAATTAAGAAAGTTAATGAGGAAAGTGGTTATATATCAACCTTAGTGATTAATTTAACAATTAGATTAGATTAAGAAAGCGTAAAAAATACCATTTAATAAGTGTGAATACTAATAAATATGACGGATTTCAGAAAATGCATTTTACATGTAATAAGAACACAATTGTCATAATGACCACTATCTATTTAAAAAATGAAAGACGGAATTTTTTTGATTCTGAAATCAAATTATTTATAGAATTACTAGAGTAGAAGACCTTCTGGCACCTCCATAGCGAATTGCGATTAATAGAGACAAGCTAGGCTAAAGCAATTATGAAATTTTTAAGTGGAAAAAAAAACGCAATGCATTTTATACGGAGTCAATATAAATTAATAAAAACGTGCAAATGTCATCTAAATAAGAATGGAAACTAGGTTACACAATAAGAGCGAATTATCTGACGCACAGTGAAAAAACAATAATGTACTCGTAGATGCTTCAATATGCACGGTTACGTGCCTTTATATAAAACTTAATTGTGCCAGGGTGTTTTGTGCCGGGTGTTTTTTTAAGAGCTTGAGAAATTTAAATGATAATACAAGGCGGAAATATTGTCGGGATGAAATTTTTTTTATTATAATCTGGTAGATAATTTCATGGCATTTATTTTTTAAATCTGATTTCCGGCATACGTCCGCCACGGCTACGAGTTACATCATCCATTTGATCAGTCTAATTTTTGATTACTTTCTCCAATAAATCTGGCCGTACGACGCCAATGGTGGCTTGAATATTGGCTTCCGATGCTTGAAGAGTTGCTGGTTTGTCGGAATAAACCAATTACTTAACATAGCCCCATAAAAAGTAATCCAGAGGCGTTAAATCGCACGAACGAAGGGGCCAGTGAATAGGACCACTTCTGGAAATAAAGTTGTCTCCAAATTGATTTCGCAATAAACCGATTGTTAAGTGCGTTGTATGGCAAGTTTCGCTTTCTTGATGGAACCAAATATCGTCGATGTTTAGCTGATTAATTTTTGGAAACAAAAATTCAGTCAGCATGGCTCGATAGCGCTCGCCATTCACCGTAACGGCAGCTCATGCCTCATTTCGAAAGAAATAAGGACCGATGATGCCGCCAACGTGTAAACCGCACCAAACAGTCAATTTTAATGGATGTAATGTTGATTCGTTATCGACTTGTGGATTGTCTTCGCTCCAAATACAACAATTTTGCTTATTGACGTAGCCATTTAACCAGAAATGAGCTTCATCACTAAACACAATTCTTTGATAAAAATGCTTATCTTCGGCCAGTTTCAAATGACCCCAAACAGCAAAAATGCGACGCAAACGATGGTCGTTTGGCTTCAATTCTTGCACGAGCTGTATTTTATAGGTACGTAAGCCAAGATCCTTGCGTAAAATTTTCCACGTAGTCAAAGGATAAAGGCCAACAACTTGAGAACGACGATGAATCGACATTTTGGCGTCTTCTTCAATACTTTGCGCTACAGCAGCAATATTCTCTTCGATACGCACATTTCTTTATCTTGTTGATGGTTTTAAATCGAGAAGAGTAAAATTAGTGCGAAAACGATAAATAACTGCACGAATTGCTTGCTCACTAGGCCGATTATGTTGACCATAAAATGGACGAAGTGCTCTATGAACTTCGCGAACAGATTTACTTTTTTCAAAGTAAATTTCCACAATTTGGAAGCGATGCTCTGGTGTTAAACGATTCATGATGACTTGCCGAACCTTACTGAACAGAAACGTCAACAGAGTTTGACATAATCAATATATCGATAGTTCTCATGGAGCTTAAGAAACACCCATTACCTCCTTTGAGAAGGTAGTTTGATGACGATAGCCGTCATTGGATTTCGAATGGGAGTTTAAAGAAGATATTTTTACGTTAGACTGCCCATCTCAAAATGTAGATATTGATTCCACCAGTATATAAGATATCAAGCAAAAAGTCTACGTTTTCCATTGTTTTTATATAACACATCGAACAAATCATGTATCGCGAATGTGTCTATAATTAAACTGCTTCTGTAAACGTGAAACTTGGATTATGAACGACATTTATTATCGCAACGTGCTTTATCATCGATGATAAATTTTATTTTAAATTATAAACTAAAAATATCGGAAAAAAATTAAAGCTTAAACGTCCTAAATATTTAAGTAATTTGTTAAATAAATAAAGTCAAATATAGAAATATACCCTTCGGAACTAAATCTTACTAAATTATAAGATTAATTATTGCAGCAATTTTATTTCACGTCAGACAATTATGAAAGTTTGAGAAATGTTTGAATTAAAACCAGATTATAATTGGACACATTTGAAATGTATAAATTTAGATTTATAAGTGAAAATTAAAATTTGAGAATAAAGAGAAGAATTAAAATATATAGCACATATGTATGTGTTACGACACCTGCAGAAATATCATTTATAAATCGAAAGTAATAAGTACAGAATTGTGATGCTAAAAGTTAATAATACGAAAGGCCAAGTTAAGTGTGTGAACAAGCAAATCAATAAATATTGAAATAAATTGACATGAATAACAAATTAAACAAGGGTTAATTAAATAATTATTACATAGGTGTTGATTTACATCAAGGTTAAATTTCATAATGAAAAAAGGCAATAAGTATTTCAGCCAAATGAAATTGTACAATAACGTTATATATGTAGACTATAGAGAAAATAAAGAACGTTTTCTCTCAGACATTTATTTGCGTGCTTCGTGCCGTAGACACGCGCTTAATAGTGGGTACATAAAATAAAATAATATAATAGTGAAGTAGTAAAATGAAATAGTGGGTACTAATTTATAAAACGTGGTAAAACTTTGATGTTTTAAGCGTATTGCGTGAAGTTAGAAACTCGATAAGATCTGTTAAATGTCTGAAACATAAGATATGTTTCTACATTTCAGCAAATGTGGAAAAATGCGTCGTGGGGAAAAGTGTTTCTATATGCTGAAAACAGCCGTTCTGCATCTATTCATGTAGTATTTGCATAATTGAAATTATTTTTAAAGCTAATTAACAAATCTGTAGACACTTTTACAAGTTTCTATTAATATAATAAAATAAGAATCTTAGTCTAAAATACAAACTTTTCTAAAATACAATAATTTTTTGTCTTCTCCAGCATATAGTTGTACGTGAACAGCGTCGACTATTTGCACCGATTTCACTAAAGACAACAAATTATTTTCTATTTTTTTTTAAATACAATTGTTTAGAAATAATTACATTTTCCAGCACCACAACGATCCGAAGTATGCTTCTAGGATCGTTAAAAGTTATTTAAATGAAATTGAGCAGGAGGGAGTTGAACAATCTTTAATCTGGCTGTTACAAAGTTCGGATTTAAATATTGTCGGATACGTGTAGGATTATTTAGATCTTGATATGCAGAAAAAATCGCCAACCAATGCCAGTCAACTTTTTGATATACTTTTGGAAGAATGGAATGACATTCCACAATAATTTTTGACAAAACTGTTAAGAGAGTTTACGCAAATGCGTGAGAATTGTACTGTGATGTAAGGTGGTTATACTAAATACTAGTTTTCTTATCTTTATTATTAGTATTTTTTACTTATATGTATTTTTGTTGTAATGGGTGATTCATTTGGACGTACTTTTTTCAAAAATAAAAAAAATAAAAATTTCAATTTCATCTTGTATTCTTTATTATTATACAAAAAAGCATACTTGACATTTATTTTTTAAAAATTATTTTCTCCAAATGTTGGCCGTAACTGCGCCTAACATGATCCAACCTGAAGTTTCAATTTTCGATGACGCATTCGAGCATTTCATGTAGTATTTGGCGAATAATGCGTGTAATATTGGCTTCTAATTGCTCAATCGTAGCTGGCTTATCCATGCTGACTTTTGACTTTAGGTGGCCCCAAAGGAGAAAGTCTGAAATGGTGATATCACATGATTTAAACGGCCATTGCACAGATCCATTTCATGGGTTGCGTGCTAAGTATCGCCGTCTTGTTGGAACCAAATGTCGTCGAGATCATGGGCTTCAATTTCAGGCAGAAAATAGTCCGTTATCATGGCGCGATAATGGGCATTCACAGTTACGTAGCAGCCGTCTTCATTTTTGAAGAAATGTGGACTGATGATTCCATTTACCCATAAACCACAGCAAACCGTGGTTTTGTCTAGATATTATGGCAGCTCTTGAATCTCTTCGCGTTGCTCTTCACTCCAAATACAGCAATTGTGCTTATTGACGTAGCCATTAAACCAGAAATAGACCTCATCACTGAACAAAATTTTAGTCGAAAACAATGGATCATCTTCAAGTTTTTCAAGAGCCCAAAGACTGAAACGGTAACGATTCCAAAAGTCGACTACTTTCAATTTTTGAACGAGTTGAATTTTGTATGCTTTTAAACCAAAATTCTTACGTAAAATACGCCAAGTTGTGGCATGCGACAAGCCAAGCTGTTAAAATCTACGTCGAATCGATCAGTAATGAAAATTGCATTTCAATTTTTTCGATGGTATAGCGAAATGTGCGTTCAGTGGGCCGATTACCTAGACCATAAGTTGCTCTAAGCGTACGAAACACATTTCTCATGGAACGTGTCCTTCCATAATAAAAGGTCACACAATACTTAACTAAAATAGTGTAAAAGTTTGACACGAATCAGGCTTTGTGTGTCAAAAAATCGCTATTGAAGAAACGGCACTCCAAGAAAAGAGGCCGGTCGTGTTCAATAGAAAGGACATCATACTGCTTCATAATAATGTCAGGTCACATACTACTTTGGGGACTCATCATAAGCTCCCAGAGCTAGGTTGGGAAATTATGTCGCATCCACCATACCCCCTAACCTAACGCCCTCCGATTATCACTTCTTTCTGTCCTGGCAAAAAATTCAAAAAGGTAGAAGATATCAGACAAGCACTGGTTCAATTTTTCGCCTCTAGGGATGTCATTTTTTAAAAATGGGATATACAAATTGCCATCACGTTGACAAGAAATAATTTTTATTCTAAAAACGGATAGAACTTTTCGGTAGACCTAATATAAACATTTCATAAATCAAATCAAAGTAAAATGACATCATAATCAATTAAAAGCCGTATTAAGCATAAAACTAGATATATGGTAGTATTGAGTTTTAAAACTTTCAAATATTATTATATTATTATCATACTTTTAAAAGAAAACTCTGATACCTAAACTAATGAAATGTAGACTTTTAATGGTCGATTTATAGAACTAAATGAATCAATTAAAGATAAGGTTAACAATATTATAATCGATATTTGTATAACTTCAATTATATTTCTTCTATGTTTAACAAATCAACTCGATAACAAAAAACAACGCACACATAATAACTTAATATAATGTTAATGAGGTAATGTTTATAATATAATGTTTACATACGATACTATACACAAGTTTGCATATGGTACTATGCACAACACTATCTATGTTTTTATTCTTTTTCTTTCTAATCCCTAAAATCATCTTCTGAACAAGTGCCATCAGTTAATAAGTGGACTCTACATTAGGTTATTCTTATATTGGTAAATACTTATACGAGGATAGTTTGACAAGTAGTGAGAATGACACATAGGTGGCACTCTAATTGGTAAAACAAATGCACTGTACTTTAGGTTGCCTATTTATATGTTTACATTCCGCCACAATAAGTAGATGGGTAAATGAATTTCAACGTGGTAGAACAAGCTGTGTTGATGAAGCGCGCTCTGGCGATGACTCAAAGTGAGAGAGATGGCAGACATGGTAAACATTTCAACAGAACGCGTACACCATATTTTAAAGGAAGAATTGGACCTTTCCAAGCTTTCGGCAAGATGGGTGCAGCGATTGCTTACGACTGACCAAATGTTCACTCGTTTGCGCATTTCTAATGAGTGTTTGGACCTTTATAAGCGGAATCTGGTTGATTTTTGTAGGCGATTTGTTACTTGCGATGAAACTTGGATACACTACAGTACACCCAAAACTAAACAACAGTCGAAACAATGGTTAGAACGTGGTTCTGCACCTTCAAAGAAAGCGAAAACCACTTTATCGGCAAACAAGGTGATCAATTTTTTGGGATTCATTCATTCATTTTGCTCATTGATTACCTTCAGAAATGTACCACAATAAAATGACAATATTATGCAGAACTTCTACAAAAACCAAATGTTGAGATTTGTGCTAAACGGCCAGGAATGGCAAAGAAAAAGATTCTGTTTCACCAAAACAACGCTCCCTCGCATACCAGCACAGTTGCGATGTCGAAAATCCACGAGTTGCATTTCCAACTAGTACCGCATGCGCCCTATTCGCCGGATCTAGCCCTTTCCGACTTCCACCTTTTTCCAAAATTGAAAACGGCACTACGTGGAAAGAAATTTTCGTCTAACGACGAACTCATCATCTTCGTAAATGAGTATTTTGCAAGCCTTCCGGAATCGCATTTTAGAGATGGCATAAGGGAATTGAAGCACCGTTGGAATAAATGTATTGCTCTTTTAGGAGAATATATTGAAAAATAAAAATCATTTTGTATTTAAAAAATTCATTTTTCTTTTCCATTCTCACTACTTGTCAAACTACCCTCGTATTATTGCTACAAAATTAATTAATGTAACATGATAACGTTAATAATTACAGTACAATTGAAATATTAACTAAGCAACAAAGCCATATTTTGTAGTTCATAAGATTATTTCCTGGTTATAATCAAAAATATTTTATTTATTAAAAATTTTTATTTAAAATATATCAAGCCAAAAGCAATAAACCTGCCTGATATAAATACCATGAAATAGGAATTATTCATTCAACACTGCAAACAGAAATAGTGCATTTAGCCTTAAAATTATAAATTTTATTCTTTCTATGATATTCAAGTAGTTCGTATTTGAATTAGAATAGTGTAGTTTTGTCCATTCTAAGGATTGAAAAATCAATTCGATTATTTTGTAATTTGTAACAGTATTTTAAGTAAATGCTAATAGTTTGTATAAAAAATATATTTTGCATAATTAATAAAAAATATTTGAAAGAAATCTGAAACATACATCGTTTTGTTGTCTATGACTTGAGCAGTTTATACGTAAGTCACAGCTCATATAAAGTATTACATTTTTTATAGTTTAAATAAGTGAAAAACAATTATTTTAAAATTTCCTACCGAAGCAAGTTGAAAATTCAGAAAATGTTAAAAGCTTTTATATCCACTAAAACAATAACATGCTTACCTTTTCTGTTTGTTCAAATTATGCTAACATTATTTAAGGTTTGTGCGTATAATATTTGAATCAGCTAGTGTTGATTGAACATATAGCGGCAAAAGGAGAAGCACACACGCACTAAGGGTTAAGAATGTACTAAATAGTACTGAATGCAGCGTACTATGCTCACAGGTGAATGTAATAGAAATGCGCGCGCAAAGCCAAAACGTGCATCATACTGATGTTATACAATAGGTTATTAACAAGTCGTTTTACTATGAATGAAGAAGAAAATAATGCCGTTTTGTATCTGACACGATTACACGCCAGCGTTGAATGAAAGCGGCTACTTTGGGATTTATACTTTTATTGCAAAACTGTACTTGGCTTAACTGAGCTTGAAAATATACAAATGTATGCATATGGAAATTGTGTTTTGGACATACATGACTAATCTACTTTCTTACTTTCTTTCTTATTAGTTCTTACAATATTAGATAGAAAAAGGTATTACACACACATGTAGCTTAATTTATTTTTTAATCATCATGGGAAGGCACGTCATATACTTGGTAGTATAATAAGATTAAGTAGTAGCAGGGGAATTATTTAACAGAAATATTAAATTTAAGCTCACGCATGAATTAAAAAAAGCTGATTTTGATAAGAATCTAAGCAACAAAGTTTTTGTAAATATTAGGCATGTAAATGTGAAATTTGGACTCATTTGAGGTGTCGGTACAGACTATGCTACCGTAACATGTCCAGATATACGAGATGTGGCAACTAAATAACGATACTGGCGCGATAAATTTAGTTATTTCTTGCAAATGAACTTATATTTAACTTTTATCCCCCTCCTCTATCTAGACAACGCTGTATACGTCTCTTCCATTGTTCGAAACAATGCTGTAGTTCTTCACTTGTCAGCCTCTTGAACAACCCTGCCGTTTTTGCTTTTACATATTCAACAGACTGAGAATATGTTCCCTTTATTACACTTTTCACTTTTGTGAACAGGTAGAAGTCACATGGTGCGAGATTTGGCGAATACGGAGGATGATCAAGCACACGTTCATCCACAAATCCGGTCCTTTCTTCCTTACTCTTTCCCTCAGCTCGATTAGGACTTCTTTGTAGTATATCTGTAGTATATTAACTTCAGTCATACAGTCGATCATGAAAAACTCTTGATATCGAAGAAAGCGATCAGCATTGCCTTGAATATCAACTTGCTCATTCGTGATTTTTTCTCGTGCACGCGACATAACATTATCACCAAACACCTCCTTTACCATTTGTGAACATTCTGTTGGCGATTTTTTTTATACGACAAGGATTTTCAGGTTAATTCGCTATTAGATTTTTATGTCAACCATTATCACGACACTAGTAAGTAACAGTGTCCTCAACAACTAAAGCTCGAAAGTAGATTAAGCAGACAGAGAGACTACGGGTTGTTGCTTGGGAAGTCAATGACATTCCAATTACTTTCTCACCCAATGCGGCTGGGTGTTGGATGGAGTGCAGTCTTGTTATTTAGTTGCCATACCTCGTATTATAGTTTTCATAGTATCTTTAGCGTAGGTTCTCTTCCTTCATTATTTTATATAAATCTAGCAATTTTGAGAATGACGTTTCTACATAGAATTTTGCGAATGTAATTGTTGTTTAAACAGAATAAAAGCCCGTTACCACCCTATTGCGTGTGTCCCAGACACTTGTTACTCTCAGCAATCAAATGCAGTATTGAAACATGAATTAACGATAAAGCTACACAAAAATCCCGCGAAACACTCTATTAGATATTCACACAGTGGAGTTCGTTTAATTTTTATCAAAAACAGAGTATTTGATGATTTTATTCTATAACCTTGCCCATAAATTGAACATTGATCAATCAGGAATTGGTTCTTGTATAGTATTCAGATTTCAGGAATAGGAGATGCATTAGAATACGATCAAAGTTATTTCGAGAAATTATGAAAATTGAAGCCCTACTGCAAAACTTCAATAGTTGCGTATATATACAGTCTGTCGCAGAGAAATACGAATACGCACATTGTCATGAAGAAATGTGACTTCTTTTTAACGCAGCTGGATGCTTTTGCTTAATAAATTTGTTAACGTTTTACCGTAAATAGCTGCTCTTACTATAGTGCTCTTTCGTACGTATTCACTAAGAAAATTGCTGTTTAGTCTCAAAAGGCGGTGGATTATCTTCAATTGATTCACGTCCCCATCGTCACTGTTTTGATCAATAACATTACTTCAATCATTCGTTCGTGAACAGTTTCAGGAGAATTCTGTTCCTTGTGTGATGACACTGCGATTTTCTCTTTTTTGTTGCGAAGCATTTTGTAAAGCATATGATAATGTATTGTAATTGGATACAAAAGTAAAAAAAAATGTCGCTAACGTTTTTTTTATAACTAGTTAGATTTTCTTTTCTAGTTTCTTCATTTATGTCCTTAATAACATGACATCTATTAACTCTCATTTTCGAGAAATATTGTTTGCATTGTTTACTATTCAGTCATTCTACCTATTTTAATTTTCAATTTGATTAGAATTTACTTCTTCAATTACATATTGTTATTAAAATATATAGGTGTCTCAAATTTCGCGTTTTTTTAAAGAATAAATAAAACACATAATTTGCATTCACTTTCAAAAACTTTTTATTGGTAATTCAAGTATCAATTATGACATTTATATGCGAAAAGTAATATCTGCCAAATGGCGTCCTTTTACAGCTCCACAGACGTCCACTCTTTTGCTAAAATTTTCAATGAGGTTCTATCTCACCAATGACACGAAAAATTTCATCTTTCAAAGCAGGAATTGATTGTGGATTGTTTTTATAAACCTGACTTTCCACATAACCCCCAAAAAAATAGTCTAACGGTGTCAAATCACATGATCTTGGTGACCAATTAACATCACCGTTTCTTGAGATTACACGTCCAGGAAATTTTTCTCTCAATAAATCAATTGATTCGTGTGCAAAGTGAGGTGTAGCGCCATCCAGTTAAAACCACATATCCTCTAGATCAATATTCATTAATTTAGACCACAAAAATTCGGTTATCATCCGACGATATCGATCACCATTGACAGTTACAGCTTCACCAGCAGCATTTTCAAAGAAGTAAGGTCCAATTACACCACCTGACCATAATGCACACCAAACAGTAACTCGTTTAGAATGCATAGGTTTCTCATTAATAATTCGTGGATTTTCCTCACCCCAGATACGGAAATTTTGTTTATTAACATAGCCTCCAAGTTCAAAATGCGCTCCATCGGAAAACATTATTTTTTGAGAAAAATCAGCTGGTTGTTTATTGATGAAATTGACAAATGAACGACGTTTTAAATGATGTAAAGGCTTCTGTTCCTATGTTATTTGAACCTTATATGCCTTCAGAGCTAAATTCTTGTGCAAAATACCCCACGTTGTTGATCCACTAAGTCCAAATTGTTGTGAACCTCGTCTAATGAATATTTCAGGATCTGCAGCAACACTATCACGAACCAAACCAATATTTTCTTGTGAACGACAACTACGACTGCGATGAAGACGCTCACTAAGATGTTGAGATCATCCGTACATATAAGGCACTTCGAGCATACATACATTCTCTTGAAAAAATTTCGGCCTCTTTAGTAAAGATTATCGCGTCCAACTTTTAACGCTATCCACGAAGGGTCATTCGGCACTGACTTTTAACACCAGTATACATGGCTGGTGTTTAAAGTCTGCGTGTGCTTATTCTATAAGTCTTCGTGACGAAATCTTGGACAGATAACCAGCAACAAGAGACTAATGACATCATTAGTGTCTTCAAAACGAGCAATAGTATGGTGAACGAAAAGAAAAAATATTCAAAGGAGAGCTAAAATCTACAATGCACTCTCCCACTTTGCTCTATACTATAATGGGGACTGGATTATGATATCTGAACCACTCCATAATACAATATAAATGGTGTTCATTAAGTGGTTACCAAGCAAGTACTATGTAATATATTACATATCACAATTCTCAGCGTTTTTGTGTCCTTGATGTTTACTTTCCTATAATAAAAATCATGTCCAGAGGATTTTTACTCACACTCCAAAGTATACCATATTTGACATACATATGTATATCGGTACTTCTAAACCTTTCTTGTTCAGTAAGAGTTAATTCTGTCTCTTATATATTGAAAAATATCTCTGTCAAATAAATGAAAGCTTTATAAGTAATAGTAACTAGAAAAAGGTAAATTAAAGTTTAAATATTTAAAATCGAAATCGAGAAAAACAAAGTTTTCAAGGCTTTGTCATAAGTAACACCTTGAAAATGAAGTTTTTATTTATGACAGGTAACTCTTTCAATTTATTAAATTATACAAATACAATATTAAAGTGGCTACAGTTATTTAAAGCTTCCACTGATTTGCCATATTTTATAGTTTCCTATTTGGACACACCTCCTTTAGGAAGTTGTGTACTTTTCTTTTCCAGAAATGTCATATACATAAGTACATTTAAAAATAAATAGCGAAAATAAAGTGCAAAAGTGTTAAATTAAAATTATATTTAATAAAAATTTTTAATGGTTATATTGTATTGATTCTCTGATTCTTAGTAACTTAAAAACTAGGTCATTGAAAAATTCCATCTTTACGTTTTCCCATCACTCTAACTTGGTATTATTAATTACCTATTCACACGAAAACCCTAAATTTGAATCAATTGCTTAATTGAGTGTTTAAATTGTTTGTAAAGTTTTTCCTTAACATGCAAAAATTGTAGGTTAGATATCTTTGGAATGAAATAAAATAAATCACTATGTAATATATAATAACACATGGATCAATAAGTCCCGAGACTAACCCATAGATGGCGCTCGTATATATATACCAGTAATACGTCTTTCTAGAGTACTAACCTTTGCTTGAAACGTGTCAAAATTTTAAGTCGATCGGACCAGAAACAGCTGAGCTATCGAGGTTGGAGTAAAGTCGTTTTGTAGTTTGTTTAAACAATGGGGCGCGAAAAAACCCTGTTTGTACTGTTATATATAAAACATTGTTTTTTAATGGGTAAAAACACCACGCAAGCAAAACAATGGATTGAAAAATGTTACCCGGACTCTTGTCCATCAAAAGCAACGATTTGTCGGTGGTTTGCCGAGTTTAAACGTGGTCGTACCGACACAAAAATGTGAGTGAAGTGACAAAAATTATAATGAAAGATCGTAAAGTGAAGCTCCGTGAAATTGCTGAGATGACACAGATATCATATGGAAGTGTATTTACTATCCTTCATGAAAAATTGAGCATGAAAAAGGTTTTTTCCAAGTGGGTGCCGCGATTGCTCTCGATGGAACAAAAATAGCAACGAGTCGATGATTCAGAAAGCTGTTTATCGCTATTTACTCGCAACAAAAAAGATTTCTTGCGTCGTTACGTGACCATGGACGAAACATGGATACATCACTACACTCCAGAGTCGAAGCGGCAGTCATCTGAGTGGCGCACAGCTGGCGAAAGCCGTCCGAAACATCCGAAAACGCAGCAGTCAACTGGCAAAGTCCTGGCGTTAATTTTTTAGGGATACACATGGCGTGATTTTCATTGACTACCTCGAAAAAGGTAAATCGATCAACAGTGATTATTATATTGACTTACTGGTGCTTTTGAAGGAGGAATTCGCAAAAAAACGACCGCACATGCAGAGAAAAAAAATCCTTTTTCACCAAGACAATGCACCCTGCCACAAGTCGATGAAAACAATGGCAAAATTTAACGAATTGGGTTTTGATCTGCTTCCCCACCCCCCATATTCGCCAGATTTAGCCCCCAGTGACTACTGGCTCTGTGCTGATCTTAAAAAAATGCTCCAGGGAAAAAGATTTGGCTCAAATGAGGAGGTCATCGCTGAAACTGAAGCTTATTTTGAAGCGAAAGATAAATTTTTTTATAAACATGGTATTGAAAAATTGGGAAAGCGTTGGAACCATTGTATCACCCTAAAAGGTGATTATGTTGATGAATAAAAAAAAATTTTGCAAAAAAATGTTGTTTTCATTGTTAGTCTCGGGACTTATTGATCCATGTGTTAATAAAGTGTTTTTTTCCATGCTTACTCGTTAATCGAGAATATTGTGATTAACATAGAGTACCGTAATAAATGAGGTTTATTCAAATTTATTGTACGTCAGTCTATTCAAAATAATCGATTCCTGCATTTTAAATCTTGTAATCTTGAATTTATCTACTTTTCTCAAACGAACGGCTTGAAAGAAGCTAATACGACTATTGAATACGATATAGTTTAAGAATACGAGTTAGATTTCGTCGAAATATTCTGGAAAGATTCTTTTAAGGATGGTCCGACAAATTCAAGGAGTATATGTGAGTAACATATTTTTGACTCTTGAAAATAATAGAAGAGAATAAAGTGGTAAAGAAAGTTGCTTGGAAGACCAAAAGATACGCGAAACAGAAATAGACTGAGAAGAAATGGTCTGCAGTAATTGCAAATTCGAGGAGAGCTTGGAAACTGGAAGAATAACACGAAGGACAGAAAAGATCAGCAACAATTTTTTAGATTTCTTTAATCCTCATCATTATGGTTCCGCCGAGGAGCAAAATACAATATTACTACAAGTTATATTACGTTTATGTAGCGTAATGAATTATAGTGCGTTTCTTATTCTGCACATCGTGTCCATCGTTGTTTCAAATAACATAATTAGCTTTGGTGTAACTAAAGAGCGTGATCTTCAATTTATGGCATTAATTTTTTTATTGGACATTTAATAAAGAAGTTACAGTGTTCAATGTGAAATGAAATATGCAATTTATGCAAGAAAGTAGATCATTTCTTATACTGCTTTGTAATTGTAATTTAATCGTACTATAAATAAGGAGTTTTCATTAGGGACGACGTGAATTTGTAAATTGAGCTTTGCTGAGTTTGTTTCTTAACATTTGTGCTTTTCTGTGCCTAAAACTTTCAAATTATTCAGACATTTTATCAAAATCAACATTCAGTCACAGCTACTTTACGTGTATTAAATCTAATTTTCAGTCATAATCGTTTAAGTCGAAGCACAATTAATTGTCGTGCAATAATTGGAATCGGCATATTGATTCCATAACGTATTCGTGCTAGTGATGCAAAGAAGTGCAATGAGCGAAGAGAATATTGCAGCGCTGCATCAGAGTATTCGTAATTATCTAAACGTGTCTATTCCTCAGTGACTTTAGACATTTGTGCATTTCCACACCTATGAGATTGTTTTAAGTTATTAACTCAAATCAAACGACCATTCCTTGCGTTGCAAACTCAATAATTTAGCTTTAAAGGAATTTGAATACGGTTCTAAATTTCATAAGCAAATCGACTTCAGAGACGAAACTTATTTCTAGCTTAATGGTGCTGTGAATAAGCAAAACTGCATATTAATCTGATAATAAAATCAGCCTGAAGCCATGCAAGAAAAGGCGTTGCATGCCCTCACACTGACTCTCTACTATATATTTTATACTAGAGGAATCGTCGGGCCTTCCTTTCTTTTCAGCAATGCTGTTAACTTCGTCAGTATGAGTCGACCTCGCTGTCATTCAAGTTTAAGTGGATTTTGTGACCCGAATTGGACCCTTAAACTTCGACAAATTTGTTCCTCCTAACACATATCGAATGGCCATTCATAATCCTATCTGCCCATGTAATTTAATACCCTTAGACTCCTTTCTGTGAAGTTACATTGAGTCGTTTACGTTAACAATATTACACGACTTGGAGATCAAGAAGATCTGCAAAACTTTATTGCTGACATTCAACTCAATTTATGTGAAAAAATTGTGAAAAATTGAGTTTAATAGATTAATTCTTGACAGCGCTTTTGTGAGGGCTATTTGAATGATGTATTCTATCAATGATGGGTTTAACTGTAGTTTACACCGAACTAAAATGATTTTTTATTTACTTAACTACTTTATATTCTTAGAAAAGATTCATCCTGTACGAGTTATTCTTTGAAAAGAAAAAAGTGAGAACTATAATTCTACCAATTTGCCACAATGTAATACGTTGTCGCATCGGTTTGTCGTTTTTTCTTTCCATTGTTTTACCAAGTAGTTTTTCACTATTATTTTTGCCAAAAGCACTTAAGACAAAGAAGAAATTCATAGCCCACTAATTTCTTAGTGGCAAGTTACTGGCTTGTCGTGTCAGACGTCAGGATCGAGTCACTATTCGAGGCTTTTCGATGTTTCACTTCTCTTAAGCTACACACCATGACCAGAGCGCGGGCGGGAGGGTTTAATAACAATACCAATGTACCAATGGTCC